>UCOJ01000614.1:0-80511 GCA_900474305.1 Cecidostiba fungosa
TATATATATATATATATATATATACGTTCGCTTAAAAGGGGATGTCGGAGTTAAAAACACTGTTTTCCTGTTACGTATAACTTTTTAAGTAAAGCTTGCAATGAAAAACCAAGAGTTGAGAGAGTGCTCTTGGTTTTCAGAATTTAATCACATACTGATGTGAAAACGTGTATTACTGATTAATGTTCCCAATTCGAGAGTTATTGCGGTGCAACATAAATGTACGTATAATCATCATTGATAATCTTTTTAGATATTATTTCTCTAAATTACTCTAGCAAAAACTGACCATTTTTCACTGCATTCTAATTAGCTAACAAATCGTTAAGGTTTTTATCAAAAAGGATTTTGTGTAAATTTTATTGATTTGTCGTTTTAGTGTGCTTTATATTTCTTGTTTGTTTTTGCGTTAATACAGTTTTGTCATTTGTTCGAAAAGATTCTGCGTTGATGCTCTTGGTCAGTAAATACATGCAGCATAATTAAACGTTAAATTAACGTATGCAGTTGCAATGTTTTACTGTAATCTGTGCTCATTACCATTTTTGTTTATCGCAATATCAGGATACGTTATTAAAAATATTTTAAAAATCAGGTGCACGATATATGCGCGTTCGGCGCATTTTCAATTTTAAGGTTGGAAGTTTCAAATTTAGCGTCATTTAAAAAAAAACCTATCGGATATTGTTTTAGTTGGTTTCACTTTTCTCTCATCACTTTCTTAAGAAGAGATAAGCCAATCTAAATTTTATACAATAGATATCACATTCAAATAAAATGACTATCCATAGAAAAGTTAACCAGGAAAATTAATCGCACGTATAAAAAAATGCTGTATAGGCAGTTTTAAAAATTGTCAGTATAATTCTGCTTAAAAGTATCTACATCGTAAAAAAGCACAGTACCTTCGTCAAGAGTCATTTGTAATAGAGTACCGCATGACGCAGGCTTTATATAGAGCAGAAACGCCAACGTTTAATCTTTTTATGTAACAAATCAGAATTCCAATTTGGCCAGTCAAAGCGTATACATTCGGGCTTATGCGTACAGGTGCATCATCGTGGGTTACTGACTCTGTTCTGCTCCAGTGTGTATATATGGAGCAGCAGCATCAGCAGGTCAGTGGGGCCGAATTCGCTGCTGCCTCCCCCGCAGTAAGCCACCGCATTCGAGAGCGTCACTTGAAACTCGTAAACCAGCTCGAGCTCCATCAATTTCCATGCCGAACGCGTCCTCGATTGATTGTGCGACATCCCGTAATTTGGCCTTTACATGATTGACTCGAATTTTTGCCAATTCCAATCCGATGCGTGCTTGCGCGCGCCAACAACAAACCAATCCTCGAATTCAGCTTCAAATCGAATACGCTGCTCGTTTGTATGGCGATTTTTCATTTTTTCTTCTTTGATGCGCGTCCGTGTTCAGAGCAGCAGATTTACGCGATGCTCGTAAAAACGGTTAATCTTTCAATTTTTGCATTTACTGTATTCTAGTGTATGCGCGTAATGAATTTTTAGACTATATATGTTTCTACTTTTACTAAAAGTTTTAATTATCGCCCTTGTTAATGTTATTTTCCGTATTGATTTTCTGAGCATTTTTAATTGTGTGTATTTCTTCTATAATCTAATACTCCAAGAACAAAGTTGTTGAATTCATTATAGTTCAAGCAAAGTTTAAGTAATAAGAAAAAAAAAAGAAATTAAACCGTAGGCGACGGAACGGAAAAAAAATTAAGAATTTAAGTACGCCTCCGTAATTAACGCTGAGTCTTGGGTTCAAGCGTCTTTCTGCAGCGAACGACACAGTCTCCGACAGTATTAGGGTATTTCTGCTGATATTTCATTTCCAGTCTCATACACGGCACAAAAAATTGAGATGAAATCCGGTAAAAACCAAGTCCGCTGTATACTTTAAAAATCTTCTTTAATTCGACCGTGTACAACATCGCGCTCGGTATATAACAAGCTCTCCATTTATAAACCGTCAAATTAACAAAATCTTATCGATTCAAAACAAAAGTGCGAAGAATAATAAGCGTTACACGAGAGCAGTAGCAAATAATGTTTATCTCTTATAAATATTCAAATAAAAACCGGAGAAACGAGTCCACGAGTGTTTACCTCCTAGCGGAGGAGGGCGTTCGTTACTCTCGTTAACCCCAAGCCAAATAAAATTGGTTAGTTCCATTTGGCGGTAGCATCTCGAGCGGACTCGTCCTCTTTTTCTCTTTCTCTCTCTCTCTCTCTCGCTATCTTAACCCCACAGCAATACGACTATACATGTACGTGCCGATAGATCTTGGCGCTCGCTCGAGAGAAAAGTAAGCAAGCGCGTGGGCCGCCGGCGCGCAGAGGAAAAAGTCGGGAGCGAATTCGTTAACTGGCGCGCGAGAGTACAAATTAATTTCGTGCTTAAGCCGCGCGCTCGGAGGATTTTATGTGCGCACATAAAACCTGTGCGGGGGCTTCGTGTGCGCGCATTTTCCCTTTTTCCCCTCTCCCGGGGGGTGTCGTTGGAGGTCGCGCGTTTACGGCTCCAATCTCGGTAATATATTATAGCGTGTCAAATACCGCCGCCGCCGCCGCGCGCTGTTTCGCACGCGCTCTCTCTCTCTCGCTCAAACTCATTTAAAGTGTCGGCGTTCCGCCCTTGGCTATATACCCTCGCGCCCGCGACATGTAAAGTTTTAATTTAACGCCGAGCTCACCAACACGCCTCGCAGCACTCTTTCAGCCTCTTCGCCGCGCGCGCACTCAGCCGGCCTCGCTTTCGCGCGCTCGCACCCACGTCGCTAGAGAAAGAGAGTGTGTAAGCTCCCTAAGTATCCGGCGCCAACGAAAGAGGATTAACACGCGGGAATCGCGGCGCTTTTCTCTCTCTTTTTTTTTGTGGAATTCCCGACCGCCTTCCCCCTCTCTCTCTCTCCAACCCATCCGCGTATAGCTGTGTATATATGTATACGTATGGATATGATACGCGTATGCATATATAGGCTCTCGTTTTTACGTTGGCCTCTTTCACTCTCGCTTTTGCCTCGAGAGCGCTCTTCTGTATATACCTACTGCCGCGTTTGTGTCATTTGCATAGCGGCAGTGCAGTCCTTTTCTCCCTTTAAATCGCGACGAGACTCGAATGCGCCGCCGCGCGAAATTCCAACTAACACTATATACGCACGTGTGTCTCGCGGCGGTGACGGCGTTTTTCCTCTAAAGCCGCGCACGCGTTTGAAAACTTTAGCCGAGCTTTCGTCTCGACGCTGCTCTGTGTAGTGATTTTTTACGTTTACGAGCTCGTATATACATAGAAAGCTTGTGTATATATCAAGCCGAATTCATGCTTGCTCGCGCGTGCGACTAGTCGTTGCTGCAGACTTTCTCGTGCGTTTATTGAAAATTCAACGCAGCAGCCGGCATCGTTAAATCCTGTTGCCGCGTATTCTTTTCTCTCTTCGCAATGTGTGTGTGTTGTGTGTATGGTGCTATATACGTTCGTATAAAGATTCTAGGCGCGGCGGGCATGAGATAACGCATTTTCTGGATTCGCTATTGGTTTGATATCACACACTGGGATTGTACGATGTAGACGATTGCGCGAACGCAGGATTTGTAACGCGCGTGTTTGAAATATATCAGTGGACTTTTTGTACGTCGACAGATTATCGATGTGCGAGTGTATAGTTTAATAGTTCGGATTAAAGTGAAAAACCTGTTGCTACGTATAATCGGTAAGCGCTGTATATATTTATAGTTGAGATAATATTAAGCTGGAGCTATATTGAGAAACTCCGTATCAAATTACATTTTCGAGCCATAATTTGAGTTTCCAAATTCCGAGAGAGGAGTTTTCAAATGTGCGATGATCGACCGCACCATAAGCAATACTTTAACTATATTATAGAGAGTGCATTCCGCAAGTTGGTGCGTTTCTCTGAAGTTTGACATTTATTCTCTAGATACTTATAAAGGGCCATGTCATAAATGCAAACTTAATCTTGCGCGTAGAATTCGAGGAAAGCGTACAAGCCCTCTCGGAGCTGCAAATTCTGGTAAAATGAATCGCTCCGAGTCATAATAAGTCAGTGGAGTGTCGAGTTGAGAGACCGTGTCTTACCAAACCTCTCCTTCGCTGTATTATATTTCAGCGCTTACAAATATACATAATTTCACAAGACACACACACAGAAAAAATTCCAAACGCATCATTTCTACGTTGAGAAGAAAATCGATAAATACATCTGGCTCCTTAATAATCGCATTCTGAATCGTTGACGTGTAATTAAATCTCCCCCTATGTATATAGTGTGACCGCCCTTCCAAACCCAAGAGAGAAAATAAAAAAAATCGCACCCTCCTACAACCGCGGGATCCCGTTCCTTTTTTGTGTGGCCTATATCCGAGGGAGTGTAGGGCGTATCGGAATGCGGAGCAAGTATCTCTCTCTCTATCCTCATTAATGCAACATCGAATTATTGATAACCGCATCAGTAGAAGTCCGAACTGGATAAATTATTACGGAGGCAAAAAAATCCAGTGCTCGATTGGTATGTAGGTAATATCGCGCGTAACGTAGACAGTAAAAAAAACAGCAGCTGTTCAAAGAGAGAGAGAGAGAGAGAGCAAAAGTTGAGACGCTCGCGGAGACACAGTATATATACTTATAGCAGCCTTCGCGGCGCTTCCCCTTTTGATTTACAATATTATAGGTATGGGCCATCGGCGAGGGCACGTCGCGCAGATAAATTTTGAGGCGCTGCGAGAGTCAAGCTGCTGCTGTGCTATTACGAGGCTCGTAAATGCCCCAGGATGGGCTGGCTGCTGCTCTCTGCCGATATATCGGAGTGGCACTTCGCTGCTGCATGCGCGCGCGAGAGAGCGCGGGTCATTAGGGTAAAGAGTGCATAAAAGAGAGCGAGAGCAGGCTGCGTAAACGCGAGGAAGCCTATCGCGCCCCTATCGGTTCGGAGCTTTACTGCGCCGCAGTTTATTGGCTCTCGACTGTGTATACGTAAATATATATGTGTGTGTATATCCTGCACCTGGCCTCTTCCTATATATATATACTCTTACCCCAATCCAGTAGCCTGTGTGCAGAGTATATTCATACACTGCAGGAGCCGCCTCGCCCTTCATCATCTAGCCGCAGCAGTCATTGACTTCCCATTAGGAGGCAATCGAAATCGATTCTCGCGTTTTTGCGCTATACTTGCGCGCGCGAGGAAATAAGCCAATGGACTGCAAAGCTACGGCGCGCTGATATCGCGTCTTCCGGGCCGAGCTATCGCCACGCCGAAAATTGACTCCCACAGCCTCGGCTGATTTATTTTTCCGTGGCCCCGGTGGCTGGTAACGTGCCAAAGATGAAAAAGTGTGCAGCGCGTAGCTCTCTCTCTCTCTCTCTCTCTCTCGTGTTCTCGCCGCAGCCTCCCAGAGCTCCTTAACTGCAGCGAATCAAGCTTCTCTTATATGGGAAATGACCTTCTCTCTATTTTCATCTTTCATTGCGGTTTCTCTCTCTCTACTCTCAAACTTCCACACCGCGCGCCTCTGAGGAAATTGAACCAACTTCCGAGAACTCGCGCGCGCGCACGACGAAGAAAAATTGTTTTGATTATTCTCCGACCGTTTCTCGCGCGGCGGCGGTCTTATCGCCCAGCCTAAATTAGTATTTATTACGCGATTTCCCGAAAACTTTCTCGGATTCGCTCTTGGTTCCTTTTCTCTTGCTGGAACCCACTGGGGATTCTCCCCGATTGCACGACTGGATCAAGTGATTCTTTATTTAGTGTGCTTGCTTCAGCTTCGGCTGTACTATCAGACTCTTTCTCTCGCTGCTGCTGCTGCTGCTGCTGGGGTATAGTTACGCGTTATGAGAAGAGTAATGGGTTTCCCCGACTCTCTGGTATACCGCGAGCGCGTTAGTATCGAGGGTATTTTTTTTCTCTGTATATATATGGTTGAAATTTTTAAGGGCTATAGCAACCGAGAACTAACTTTTACGTTCTTTATAGGCGCACCGCTTTGAGAGCGAATCGTGTAATAAAACTAGAAACTTTTATGAATCTTTTGATAAAAAAGTGAAGCCAATAAAAATAGGACACGCATATACTGACAGTTTTATCGGGTTTTGTGGGAAAAATCGAAACCGAAAATCCAATCTCTTGCTTTGATTGTACAATTTCTTTTTATTCCTATATTCTTCAGTTTGACACGTCAAATCTCGCTATACGCAATATACGTAAAATCTCTCGTATAATACAGTAAGGGCTCGGCGTCAGCGATCAACGTCTCATCAACTTTTCAAGCTGCTATATAAATTTGCTGATCGGCGTTGTATACGATGAAAAGCTCTCACGCGCGTCATCTCCATCATTAAACTTATTTGTATGCGAGCATAAATTTACTCCGTCGCGGGCTTTTCGAAAAATTTCGTGATACGCATCACGTCGCGGTTAATGCGTTTAAAATTCAGGCAGCCTGTATATATAGCTTGAAGCAATTATATTGGCTTAGAAAAGAATTTAATTGCTATTTTAAATTGCATATGCATTATTCATTTTGGTTCGTTGGGAAATTTTGGAATCCACTACTAGCTTTATGAGTTTTATATCTTTTATACGTTCCCCATTGGAAAGCCGCAAAAAAAAGTTTAATTAATATTGCCACATAATACTTATGCATCTACGAATTTCTATATTCTTAGAGAGCAATAAGAAGTGTAAGCGAAAAATGGTGAATTTCCGACTAGTAGGTTCAGTGGAATCTTACAAGGAAAGCGGATAATATCCAGTGGGAGTTCTCGTTCTCTCGGAAAGTAAGGTTAATTGGAATTTAAAACTTTTTATTATCTTGGCTGATTGAATCTTTTTATAGGCGCATTGAGATTTACTTTTGGACCAATAAATGAAAGGGTTATAATTTACGCACGAAATTGTACATAAATTATTTATTATACACGTATTTCTCATTTCATTTACTGATGCTGCTGATTTTAACTTGCACGCGTCAGCTTCATTGTAAAAAGAGAGGCGAAATGTCAAAACGACAATTTTCCCCTTATAAGTTAAATCAAATTGAATACCAATAGCATATTGGGTTGCAAATTTTTTACATAGAGTTACTAACTCGATTAATATATCGAACGAAGCACGCTCGTAATAGTAGAAATGACATTTTTCTCTATCTCATCGGCGCAATCCGAGTAAGCCGCTTATCTTCTGCGTCGTCTGCTTTAAGTTCCAAACGAAATTGAAGTGTAATTACCAGTTCAGCTTTAAAGAGCCGAGAGGCTTGCATATAGCGCGCAGTAACAGCAGCAGCAGCAGCGTCGGCGACGGCGGCGGCGGTGGCAACCGCGCGACTCTCAGTTAAATCATGGATGGAGAAGATGGCCAAGAGTCGGAGACCATAAATCGCATAATTAAAATGAAGGTGAAAAAAGGTAGGGTGGTAGAGTGAGAGAGAGAGAAAAAGTGGCATTTCGCTCTCTGCAGCTCGAGTACGCTCAGAAAACACGATTTTCCAACGCGAGAACGAGAACTAAACTCACTTCTCCCCGCAAGCCCTGGGGTCTATTTTACATCCGGTTAGAGAGACAGCTCATTTTAGAGATAAATGACGCTCGGCTGTGAGATTTACTCAGCGATGTCTCAATATTGCAAGCTGTTTTCACTGTGCAAACACAGCCGAGCGAAAAAAAAAATTTCCTGCAGCGCATCACGTTCTCTCTCACTCTCGTCCTCGAGTGTGCGAAAAAAAAGCTTCCAGCTATCTCTCCGTCCTATCGTTCATCGACACGAAGCTTTTCCGTGTTTGATTCGCTCTCCCGAGGGCGGCTGCTACTGCTACTGCAGTCGAACCGCGCCTCTGCTCGGATTTCGCACTTGGAAAACAGGTCGAGTGTATTTTCCAAGAGTGCTGTGTGCTGCACGTGTAGCGAGGATTCGCGTCCGAAACGCGCGTGTGTCCCATAGCTGAGAGCTTTATACCGGCGGAACGAGAGAGAGAAAGAGAAACGCTGCAAGTGTGTCGAGGCCAGCTACGCGAGTATAAGAGATATTTATCTGGCGAGACTTTTAAGGTAATGCAGCGAATTTTGTCCCGCGACGAAAATTTAAGTTATGTCCGCAGAAGTTGCGCTAAAATTTCTCTTTGCGCTAAAAGGTCAAAGGAGAGGGAGAGAGAGAGAGAGCCCAGTGTTTTATGCTCCTACCACACGCGCTTGGAAGATATATTATGTCTAATAGTTGCTCGCGGAAATGAATAAGGGATCCATTTTCAGCACGGTTTTGCTGCTGCTTTGTCGAGGAAAGCTTTTCGCGTAATGATGATAAATGATTTTTCGAGTCAACGCCGTGCTTTGACTAAAACTATGGCCTGATGCGTGGAGAGTCCGAAAAATAAGCTTTTTTTATTATTACAGTCGTGTAAGAGAATAATCGATTCAATTTTTATTCTGTATATAATTTTCAGTCGGTTGTAGAGCGTATAATTGCGTAGTTCGCAGTAAAACGAATCGCGTATATCGTAGTCATAAACAATAACAATAACAACAACAACAACAAGGTAAGCTTTAATTTTACATTTAACGGCCTACAATAAATATAGGCTTTATCTCGAAATCGTGTACGCGACCGAATAAAATAAGTTATTGACCTATGTTCGGCCGAAAAAGCATTAAGCCAAACCAAAATGGAAATTTCATATGAAATTCAAAATAGCGCACATATACCTATACAATACATCTCGAGAACGACCTATACAGAGAGGAGCCAATATAATATTCTCCATTTTATAGTCATCAGAAAATAAAACGAAAGCTGTTGCCATCAATGCTGAGACTAGCAGCTAGTAGAAAGGCAAAATATCAGTCTCTCTTCCAAACTATAGTTTCTCTCTCTCTCTCTCTCTCTCTCTCTCTCTCTCTCTCTCTCTCTCTCCGGAGACTTGGAAACACGTTATATTCCAGAGACGAGGCCCAGGCGTTTTATGCAAAATCGTTGCTGCGCCGTCTGCTTGCAACTGGTGCGCCACAACGAATCGCCCCCTATACCGTACACGTCTCTCTTTTGCTTCTGAATCGGTCTGTGTCTCTTTTTCATTGCTCTTTTTAGTCTCTCCCCTCGAGCAGAGAGCCGTTAGAAACTCTTGCGTTGTGTGAGACCACGTCCTATACACACCAGCCTGTATAACAGTCCTATCCCCCGAACCTGTCGGATCGTCCATTATTCATACCTAAATAAGGTCATTCTCTGGCACGGAAAGTCTCGACTCCCACTGACGGAGATAGCGTATTCCGCTATACTCCTCTGCATAAGAATCGCACTAGTCGACGGAGAGACAGAGAGCAACAAGCGCGCGACAGCTGAACAGCTTATTCCTCCGGGGAGAACTTAAACAATTGGCCGCCTTTCTTATTGCCATTTATAATAGAGAAAGAGAGAGAGAGAGAGAGAGACAGAGGTGAAGAAGATTCTTCGTGAGCTGGAATTCGTTGACAGCAGACGCCGTTTTATCATCATGGTTGGCGGCTGCGAGAGAAATATTAAAGCAGCCTGATACTCGGGAATGACAATAAAACTGAGGGAAAATTAAATCCCGTTATTGTATTCTTATGGATAAAAACATTTTTTTACAACGGAGATTAATCACCGCGTTTCGAGAGAGAAATTTTTAACTTGACGCGCTCGTACAAAGCTGCGCGTACATTCTCGCGCGAGTTTTGAATAGAAGAAAAGGGAAAACTTATTAAAAATGTCATATTGGAAACGATCGAGCGCGCGAGATAAACGTAGCAGTAGCAGCAGCAGCAGCAGCCCAGCGATTTCCCTCCAATAAATTTAAAGCTTACGAGATATGGCGCTGCGATGCGTCAGGTATCATCAATAATACTCGTCGATACGGGCCGAAGGATTCATGGTGCGCGACGCGCTATTTTGCCTCCATTAACTCTTTCACAGCGGCGCGTCATAAATCACGACGAGCTGCGATAAGGATCGGAATAACGCCATTTTCACGCGGTGCGAATCATTGTCGCCATCGCTGCTGCATCGCTCCCTCCTCTCTCCCGTATATCGATCGATTCTCGGAATATTTCGTGTTTTCGCGCCCTATTCTCTCCTCTTTTCCGCCACGCTTCTCTCTCTCTCTCTCTTCGTTCTTTATTTCGATTTCTCGTTATTTTTCCTTTTTGCCTCTCTCTCTCGCCAGAGTGCCGAGAGATTTTGGTTCAATCAACGATCATTCAAAATCCCATCGGGCCAAAATGCACACGCCGTGTAGTCGATTATATATATATGAAATATCTATCACTTTACTGCTGCGGGGAATTCCGTTTCACGCACTCTCGCTCTCTCTTTCTCTGTGTTTCTCTTACTCACCATTTTTCGATGCTCATTTGTTTAAGTGGCTTGCGCGCGTTATCGTTGCCATTAAATAAAATGCAGGCGTGTGCAAATACTAGCACTTTGCGAACTTTGTGTAAAATCATCATCGAACGCATATGTCTGTTGATTTTGTTGCAAACTGCGCGATAAAACGCTGCGAGAGTTTGGAAGTACGATTTCAGAATTGCTATATACTGGATTGGAATGCATTGTTGCCGGGCTATTCGCGATATCGGAACGGATTTCGCGGAATTTAGCACATGCAACCCTTGGGAGTATTTTTACAATTTTAACAAAATATGCCGCGCATATTGAGTATTGGATTTGTTTTTTGTTTGAAAAACAAAGCTATTGTCGGCTGTATAGTCTGTGGCGTTAACTTTCTTGATGAGAAAATTTTGTTTTCATGGAATATTTTTGTAATTATGTCATCTTTGCAATTTTAATTTCTTATATGTAGACAAAAGTGTCTGTCTTTTCCGCCTAGTTTGCAAAAAAATGCCGATGAATGCAAACACACAAGAACTGGTGCAAAACACATCGGGATGTAGTGAAAAATGTTAAACGTATATATACATACATCAGAGATGCGTAATCTCATTGTGTCTCGACACTCGTCAAAAGTGGATTATAAAATATACCAGAAAATATATATCGCATTATCAATAAAATTGAATTATCCGCAGGAAATACAAGTCAGCAGTCCGTCAATTGAAATAAAAAAGCCAGCCGATGAGTTTGAGTGTCGGGACGATTATTTTACTCTAAAATTAACCAATTAAAATTCTCGTTGTCTATCGAGGCCGCGCTCACGCACGCACTGCATCCGCTGGTAATATCGCTCGAAGCCCAGACCGACGTCGCCGGACGCAACGATTGGACGATTAGGGAATCAGCCACGGGGTTAAATTGGATTCGATTGGCCGATTGTGCGAAATTACGCCGATGCGAGCGTTCGCTAGTGCTCTTTTTCACGCCATTCTCATATAAAGCCGACTCTCTGTCTCGTACCGGCGGCCGTATGTGTGTGTGTGTGTGTGGCACCCTCTGGCTCGCCGCATTTTCCAAAGGCATTTTCAATTCGGCCGCGAACAAATCGCTGCCTGAATTCACGCCAGTAGAAGATAATCGCTTTCAGCGAATCGTCACGCTCCCTCCGAAATAGCGCGCATATGTATAGTCTTTTCCTTCGTCCGTTGTAATCGCAAATTATCTCTCGCGCAGTGTCCACGATATTTGCATTATAACGTTATGAAGCTATTTAAGTGTTGCTTAAATTTGCCATTCAATTACCATTTATAAATGCCATTTTTTTTTCGAGCAAATATCCGCTGCAATATATCCGCCGGCAATATACAGCAATCTGCCTCAAAGCATTGGCGAGTATTTTTGTACATCTATCTGGTGACAGTATTCGGAATTTGCACGGTTTTGTGCGTGTCCATTTTTCCGGAATTGTTTGCACTTTTTTTGCCGAATATTGACTATAAGCCATTTCCTGTTTAAACGCGACAACCGGATCGAATTGAAAAAATATAGGATTTCCCTTTGACGTCCATCCACGAAAAAAACTTGTCTATTTGACCAAAAATTTCGGATATAATACCACCAAGTATATTCAATGTTCTATTTACTCCTCTTTTCGATCGAGATTCCATCGTTCTTCCAAATTCGCGCGCGGGTACACCGCATCAGTTAAACTGTCAAATAGAGAGTCCGATTAAACGGAAATGCGTGCAGGTAATTAATCCGTTAAATAAGTAGCGTGTTAGCGAATGCGTACCAAAACGCAACAAAGGCTTTTCACATTAGCCCAGTAGCAGCCGCAGATTCCGTCCACTTTGGTGTGAATAATCGTCGCGCGCAAGGCCCTCTACTGACACGCCTATATATATATATATATATAGTAACAGCAGCGGCTCGTCATGCTGTGCCCTCTGGAATAATTGTAGAATCGCGTCGCGTGCTCAATTAGCGCGTGAAAAAGCCACCGCGACAGCCACAGTCACTTAAAGCTCACATTGAGCATTCCGGCCTCGCGTCTGCATCGTTTCTGGAGCTTTTAAAGCTATTCCGAAGGCCAAATTAATTTCGTCTTGCTGATGCAGAACGCTATACGCTCTCCCTCTCGTTACTCTGCTTCGTCGGCTCTCTTTCTTTCTTTCTTTCCACGTGCGACCAGTGAAAGACCTGCACGAGCAGCGGGCATCAGCTCTTTTACCTTAGCTCTATATATATATATAGTACGAAGCGCCCTTCGTTGCCGCCGTGAAAAATAAAGTGCCGTACGTGCGCGCTCCCTTTCTCTCGAGCTTGTGTTCCGGCTTAAATAAGTCTATATAACCGCGAGAGGTACGCGCCTAGTCGATGCGCTCGCGGGATTAACGGTTGCGAGTTTTGCATTAATCCGCTTCCTTCCTGCCGCTCGTCTCTCTCTCTCTCTCTCTCCTTTCGGGCTGTTTAACCCCGCCCTGGTATACCTTCTGCAGTGCTACAGCCGAGCAAGCTATCTGTGTTTAGCTTTCGCTGCTGCATATACGATCCGCACCGAATCGACAGCGTTTCTTTATGCAAAACGGCGTGTAAGATGAATAATTCAGAATACATTTGTTTATTTACTATTAGAAAAACGCGAGGAATTTCCTTTCGAGTCTTGTTTGTATTCTCTTTCTAAATGCTATACATTGGCCGACGGAAATAAAGGTAAAAAAGCCATTTTTTCCGACTTATGCTTCTTTAATTTCAGGCAACCTTTATTCGGGACATACTATGAATATATATGGGCATTTATATGGCAACAACTTTATGACTAATGCTGAAATTTATCGATCTCTTGCGAATTTATTGAACATTATGAACACGCGTACATGTACGTTTCGTAGGGCATAAATCAAGCGAATATATGTTTTGAAATATTAAATTTACGTTTTTTCTTGATTCTTTCGGCATAAATTTTATCCTTAAATATCATACCCAATATAATTCTTGAACTTTGTTCAGCTTTTATTGCTTTATGTCTCTTATTTTTTTTAAGAACTTCTTATCTTCTTTCTTTTACATTTTTGCTGGCTCTGAACATCCCTTGTATTTATTGTTTGATTCATTCATGCAGTTTGTCATTTTTATAGCGTCTCTCCTTAGTTCTTGGGGCAGTTTATTCTTTTATAACTCTTGCTTGCCGTTCACCGCGTTTATTATTTCAGAATGAAATATTCAAAATTATATTTTCACAGTAAATTTTAACTCCTTTAATTGAGAGAACAAAATAACGAGAACATTTTATTTGGATTTATTTAAACATAATATTTGGCTTGAAATTACACGTTGTTTAAAAAATGTACATATCAAATGATGTGTTGCACAAAATTTCTGACCAAAATAAAAATTCATTTAATTAATAAATGGACATTACAATAACGAACGCACCGTTTCGACAAAGCAATGTAAATTGCGTACTATAAATTCGTAAGAGTTTGTTTTCAGTATTAATAAAAAAAATGTTTCTTTATAAAAAATTATTTTACTTTTTGCGGCCAAACGTTCTAAATTACTGTGCAGTAGCAAAAAATTTAAATTCAACATCTGCCTCTAGCAGCTTCACTCGACATTTACTATGGTTACGACGAACTTCGCTGGGTACATCTTGGATGAAATGCTTGTACTTCTAATTGAAGCTGGTTGCTACCGCCCTGCGGATATTAAAAGATGAAACTAGACATTATTTTACTGAGGGCGCTACAATTACGCGTATGCAAATTGTCTGCGCAACACAAGGGAATTTCAGTAACTTATAATCAGTTAACAATTAGAACAAATTCTGAAAATTTTCATGTTCATGATATTAAATGTTAATAATGATACGTGAGTTATATGTAAATATGAATCAACAAGATTGTTCGTGAATTGATTTTTGTTGTTATTATTCTGAACATAATATTGCCCGAAATGTATGAAACACAAAGCGCGTATTTCACAAGTAAATATCGTACAATATTAAAAGTTATTTGCGTCGGAATAAGGCAGTTTATTGGTCCCATTTAAAAAATTGTACTTCATTATACCATTTTGTTTTTTATATTTCATCATCATTTTTATGAATCGTAGAAATAACTCTTACGAGAGAGTACATTTCAATTAATTAAAGAGATCCTGAAATTAAAAGTTACGAGTTAAAAAGCTATATCCAAGGCTACAAAGAATAAATTGAATCGACTATGATAGTATATCAGACTGAAATAAGGTACGAGAATAGAATTTTCAATGAGGTCCGGAATATTTAAAAAGTTTCCGTGTCATGTCTGGACTGAGTGGATAGGAAGAAAGAGAGAGCGAGAGTTCGCTAGCTAGAGGAAGAAAATAAAGCAGCAGCTCGCAAAATCAGAGGTGTAATATTCCTAAAATGCATAGTAGTGAATTTCAATGAGAATAAAGCAGCCGTCCTTTTCTGTTTCAGCTCTTCCGTCACACCTACCTGGCCCAGTACAAGATCGTGAACCTCGAGACGCTGTAAGTAAACGAGCCGTGAGCTTATCGCATTTACGTTATAATCATATTTCAGACTTATTTCGGGGCTAAAATTTAAATTTGCATTTTAATCCCGAGACGCGGTGGTGTGCGCGGGGAGGGAAAGCAACGACGGCGACGCAGCCGAGCCAGTAGCTGTCGGCGACCGCGTGCGCACACTGGGCGCAAATTACAAACTGTGCCCGCACGCGAATTTAATCCTCCTTCTCGCCTTATATACCTTTGCGTATTCCGCCGAGGGAGAGAGAGAGAGAGAGGACCGCTGGCAACTTTCTCAACCGTGGATTTATACATTACTCGCTGACGTTGCTTTAAGTGAGTCCTTGAAGAATGCACCCTCTCTCCTCCCTTTGTAAATTTCGTAACTTTAAACCACAGCGAAATGCCCTCGCGAACTAATACTTAGCTGCGCTCGCTCTTTTCTGTTTGTCCAGCTCGTTGTCTTCGTCCCTCTATAGCGTTATATTCCCTAACGACGTTACGCGAACGAATTCCCGCAAATCATTTCTTCCACTCAGACTTTCATATTATTCTCTCTTATCTCTCAGTTTATTTCGTCCTCCGACCTCGTTCGACTCTGCTCGAAATACAGCGTCGTAATAGCCGTCTTTAATAAACGCGTTTCGCTAAAATAGTATTCCAACTTTCAAAACGGCACTTTTTCCTTCTAGCTCTTTCGCGTTTTCTCGTAATAGAATCAAAAAGCTGACCACTCCTACTAATGGACGGGATCTGATGGTATAAAGATCGGATTACGTTGAAACCACGTTGATAACATAGATAGACAGGCTTTTTTAAAATAGATCAGTTAAGACATCCAGCCGATATAAACATTAATCCATTTGCATCTATCCTACGCAGCTCCTCTATCGATAGATTTCTATCTATCTCTCTATTCCACTGTGTGCTTCGAGTAAAAAAAAATTCTCTAATGGCTCACGCGGTCTGACCAAATCCGAACTGTTCTACTTACTCAATTCCAACGCTTTTCACGAAAATTCAACGTCGAGCGCAAAAACGTTAATTTCTGAATTTCCTCTGAGATTAAAGATGTTGACACATCTCGACCATTGCCCACAGAGGGGGGAGAGCCCGCATCGTGTGCAGCGTGGGAAAATCGGCAAAACACATTACATGCCGTTTCCCCGGTCATTTCGCTTTTTCCATTTCATCCCTAAGCTCCTCTGTGTGCGGGTAGCAACTCGAGCTTACGGCACTTACTCGTCTGATGCCCACCCTCTCTCTCTCTCTTCCCCCTTTTCTTTTTCATATTATAAATCCTCTTTTTCGACCGAGCATGTCCTGCGCGACTCCCGAGCTATGACCATGACAGGCCGCGAGCCGTTATTGCCCCCATCTCGTCTTTCTTCTTTTGCGGTTCTTCTTTCACTCGGGGACACTCTTGCGGCTATACCTATCAGGCTGTTGACGCTGCTCCATCTTCCTTCTACCTACACGCAGTGTTTTTTTTACACAGGCTGCCAGATGGACTTCTTAAAGCTTCAACGGTTTTCTATTTCTTCGTTGTATATTATATGGTAGCTGTAATATACATAAGTTGTATTATACGTTCTGTATCTTCGATTAATTCGGAATCGCATTAATGAAAAAAAAGAAGAAAATTAGCAAACTTAGCGGCAACAAGTTAATAACAACCAGACTGTTGTTTTACGACAGGCACGAGATTAATAGCGGCATGGAAACAGCGCGAGAGTGCAATGCTGAATTTTACGAGCCGTTATTTACACGAGTGTCGTTAAATGCTGAAGCGTTAATAAAGTTCCAGTTTAACTTTTCTTCTGAATAAATCTTGGAGCGACAGTATATGCATGTTTTTTTTTTTCATTTTAATTTTCTCCGCGGCGTTTACGGTCTCTCGGATTTACCTCCCAGCATATAGTGGACATCTCGCAACGTCATATGATTCGTATTAGCATTGTCCTGCGCTCGTTTGCGATTCGCTTCAGTGCTGCTCGAGAATGCAAAAAGAGACGACTACTTTTTATCCCGCGCCGCCTCTCTCATTCTTTCGTTTCTTCTTTTTTCCGCCTCGAAGCAGGGATGGACTTGAAGCTCGGAGCGGCGACGTATATAGACGTGTCCGTCTTCATCCTCGTCGTCGTCGTCGCGGATGAGAAGTGGTGGCCCCTAGGAATTTCTGGACAATGCAGTTATTCCCCGCAGCCCTGCGGCGTGGCTGCACGTAATATATACAAACTGCGCCGGCTTGTCGAGTTCCCTCTCTCTCTCTCTCTCGTCTTTCTCTCTCGTCGTCGGTGCACGTACATATATATATACGTCATACGGTGCCTCGGGCAAAGTGAACACACGTGTGCAAAGCTTGGCCAGACAGTATACTGTCGCAGTCTAGGTCCAGCCATCATCGTAAACTGAGAGGCTGGACTAGGTCTACCAGACTCGTCCTTATACGCCACATGAATACCATACTTGGAACCGCCGAGCAGCTTTATTTATGTTGGGACTTGTAATAATTCCAATGACGGAGGTCGAACCTTATTCGATATCGAATAGGAGAATGCATTTGAGTTTTTGGTTTATTCGAGAAGCATAATACTCGGAAGATAAGCAGCTTAGGTTTATATACTTTCGAGACCGAGTAAAACATTCGTAAGCTCTGGGAATAAAATATATCAATCGTGTCTATCACAGGAAGACATAATATACTGTACTGAGAAATGTAAAAACTATACTTTTGTTAGAATTTAAAATTCCTTTTCCGCTGAAATACGGGTATATCATATCGATTTCTTTATTTTTGTCTCTCGGTCTCTCAACGCAGACTCGCAAAATTTTTGAATTTGCCACCGCACTGACTTCATATACGAAAGAGCTAGCGCCAATGCACTTTATACATTTCCAATTTTTTCGGTCGAAAGCTTCGGGCGTGGAAAAATTCGACGGAAATTTTACCTACCTCGAACAAACAATGATTCTATGCACAGTTGAATTCTTTTTTGCTCAGAAAGAATTTTTATTATACATTTTTTCAATAATTCTTGCGCGCGCAGGTTACGAAACTCTATCTGGCAAAACTCACTGGAGCGCGTTTTATTTTTACATATTTCTATATAAAACATGTTCTCAATAAAATATCAATTTTAACGATAGATGCGGTTTTGACCTAGTTTAATTCTGGTGGTATGGAGTACGGTTATTCAAGGATAGCCACTATATGTTGGATGGGAATTAATGAACGGAAATAGTTATTTGGGAAATTGGTGGTCAACCGTGATACTATAACCAATGTCAATTAAAATGCTTTATTTATAAGGAAAAAAAGCTTATGATATCCCACATCCTTATGATAATATCTAAATGATAAATGCAAGATACAGTGAGCTTCAAACATAGCCCAACGTCATATTCCATATTAACTTGATATGGATCGTTCTTCATGTACGTCAATGCACGTGTAGCTCTCGTCAAAAGGAATTGTTGCACTGAATTCCAGCTTTACGCCGATACACATTGTTCCTGACTTAATTAACTTCTATTCCCGTTGAATTCCGTCGGATGTCTAAACGATAATTTATTAGTCTCCTTGTATAAAATTCCATCGATCATAAAGGAACGAAATTCGCTTCGTTAACATTAACTGATCCGAGAGTTATACACGGGTTTAATATAATATTATAATATTTATAAAGACGAGCTTTCGTCGCAATACAATAGGGAGGATTAGAATTTCTATTAACTAAGTATTACAATATTTCCAGGCAAGAAACTTTGCTGAGCGGGAACGAGTCGTCGGGGCTTCAGCTAGCGGTCTGGGCTCCACAAGGCAACGCCTTGGTCTACGTCTTCCAGAGTAACATATACTATCGACCTCAGGCCGAGGTTCCAGATGACTATCAAATCACCGTCACCGGCGCATTCGGTACTATCTACAACGGCGTGCCCGACTGGGTTTACGAGGGTGAGTCTCCATATTGTTTCGTTTATACGCGCGCGGGCTTCTTCTCGCTATGTGAAATCACGAGGATATATATATATGTATGTATAAGCAATGAGGGGGGGACCAAAGAGACCGAAAAAGAAGAAGACAGAGGCTGCAGCCGTATTGGACCCGTAAACAGGCTTACGTATTTTCACGTCGGTTGTTTCGTTCTCTATCTCTCTCTGCCACTCGGGATGCAGAACAGCCGAGCAGTCCCACTGCCATACGTGAGCAGAGTTTACGCGATTCGCGTTCTCCTGTCTTTATCTCTTTCTCTGTATACCTACCTCTGCCTCTCTCTCTCTCTCTCTCTGGGGAGAGAGGAGGACTTGCATGCTTGCACACCGCGGCATTCATTGCACGTTGTCGGAGAGAGCTATGCCGTCTTTTCGTCATTTCTTTTTTTTATTTTGCCGCCTTTTTCGAGCTTTTTGCGGCCGGCGTTCATCAATTCTGTTTGATTAGAGGATACTGTCTTTTTTCTCCTCTTTGTATAAGAAATACCACACGACGGCTCGTACGAACGCGCTCTCAAAGCAACCGGTGTGCATGCGTGTTTTTATTTTCTTTGCAATTACGCATTGCCTTCTTTTTTTCTCGAATGAAATATTATTCGCAAGAGGCGCGTGTGCGCGTCGTAACTCGATAAAAATTGTACTCTTGCTTTGTTAATTTGCCAGAACTTTTTACGAAACCGCATACATTAATTAAGAAGGGGTATTATATATTATACTCGCTACTTCTAGCAAATTCAGTTTGTATATATATACCGGAGCTGTGCAACGTGTTTAACAAGTTCTTTGCATCGCGCGTATATATACATTGCAAAGGATGTAGCTTTAATAAAGGTTAAGTTTCAAATTCGCACTTGTATACTTGAAACTCTGCTGACACTTCTTGCGTTATTGCATTCGAATTTTGAACTTTAATTAATTCGAATACGCTAAAAGCTGGAATAAATTCAGTTGACGGACTTGTATTAAAGTTTGATAAATTCAGGTAGCCGAATATTTAATCATCGGAATTTATTAAAAATTCAATTTTAAATATTTAATATCCTCGTTTGCGTTCTTGTTCTTGTTCTCAAATATCATCAAGTAGCGTTCAGCATACTCTATTCCTAATATTTACTCTTTTGTTTTTCACGGGCTTTCTGCGGGCGTGCTTTGAGCTGTGCTAGTAATTATTCGAGCATAGTAGTATACCCAGAGACTGAAGCAAGTCAATCTATATTATATCCACACATGCGCGAGGATGTAATTGGATTCCTATTGCCTATGTACGTTTCAGACTAAAATTTTGCGGGCACAATAGAGATGATCCTATAATTATAGAGTTAATGAGATTTTCCTGCGGATTGAACAATGTTCGCTTGAGTTAACGAAACTGCGTTATTTCGATACTCAACTAGTCCAAATAAGGATTTCGATTGTTTCGATTATATATTTTGCTTATAAAGTCCGTACAAATGACGGGGCTACGCTAAATAACAATTATATACATTCAAATAAAAGTTGACAGGCTATATCTAATAGTCCTTCAACTTCAATGAAAATTTTCTTTTTAAATCTAAAACGAGAGAACTCTCCTTATCAGTTAGGCACGAAAAAAAAAAAAAATTAACCGTGGTCATATAACGATTGTTATTTCTATCAATATATCAGAGATTTGTATTTTAGACATGGCATATAACGCAAAGTTACGTGGTTGTTTACTTTATATTTTACCTTTCAATAACTGCTGTACAATAGAATAAACACTCACACCACACATACGTTCGCATTCCTAACACAATGAGCGTCCGATATTCGATCTCTCCACGGGTGAGTCATGTATATTCAGCGAAAATTTGATTCAAAAAATCTCTGGCTATATTTGAGAGAATAATCAAATAAAAATAGAGCGACATGAAAAACCCATATCAAAGCGTGTATGCCTTGACAGAATCCGTCGTATATTTATATATTCAGTTCCAGTGAAAAATTCTCAACATTCACAAAACGTATTTTGGCGAAAAATGGCAAATAACGATCGGAATAAGTGACGAAACACAATAAAACCGAATTCGATACAGCTCTTACTTTGCAGCGTTCGCTCAATTGATTCGCTAAATTATAGGTGCTTCAAACAGTCATCTCCGTCACCGTCTCTCGCGGTATTATCTATATACACACGCAGTTATCTCAACGCGTCAGAAGCGTCGCTCTCGGTATTCCCTTATCAATCAAAGTTTTACTATGAATGAGGTTCTCTGTCGTCGGCTCTGTATATCTGACTCGCTCGTTCCCTATCATCTCTTTGGCTCATTGTCACAGCGCGCATATACGGCCTATATAATACTGCACTATACGACGCCTCGAGCGAAAATTCAGCTGTCGAGAACGGTTGAGCGACGCGGCGAAATTAGCGCGCCAACTAGCGCGTAGAATAAAAAGCGCGCGCTCTCTCTCTCTCTTCAATTCCGCCCCCTCTTTATATACCGACAGCGAGAGCTTCGACTCTCTCGATCCGGCATTAGTTACGTGACTTTACTGACCGATGAGAGTGAACGAGGTGCGCCTCGGTCATTAGGACATTTTCAGTCGGATCACTCGACAGCCAGGATGTACGTCCTTAGCCGAGCGCGCGAGCCGAATTTGCTCTCCAGGCGTGCAGTAACCTACCCGTCCGTATCCTGGCTTCGTGCGCAGGACTATGTCGATGTATTCGCCGGCAAACACGTGTATACGACTACGCATACATTAACTTACATGCGACGCACCTGTGTGTATGTGTATCTGTGTGTTATATAGACTGAACGTTCCAGCAACAAAACTCATCCATTTTCCGATAGGTTAGCTTTACAAGAGTGCAAACGATTCGCTGCGTATAACTTGTCACTTCTTGATGTGTGCTCGGGCTAGTTATTGCGGTGAGGGCGTGTAGGATCGATAAAATAAATAGAGCTGTCGATAGCTCTTCATGTGTGATGGGAAGTTTATTCAATCTTATTCGTATTAATTGTTTATTTATGATTTAAGCGCAGTTTCCCCTTTTCTGTTGCAAGTACTTTGTACGTTTTTCTTTTTTTCTTTTAATGAATATTTCGAAAATATTATTGAATGAAAAAAATTGGCTCGAGCGTCTATACTGTAGCATTATGAATTTATAGCAGGCTCTAGCAGCACCATATACAGATGAAAGAATTAATCTAATAGATTTTAATTTATTAAAACAACTTTTCGATTATTTCTTATTATCAATCAGGCTTTTAGTTTTTTTTTTAAGTTTTGAAATTTAAAATTTAAACCATATTAGTCGAAGTTTGGAATCTATCTGTTTCCACGGGAAATGAATTTTTTCGGGCAGGGGTGATTAAATAATTAATACAAAAAGAAACACAATTTTTGACTCTAATACTAAAACAAAGACTCGCAAAGGGAGTTTATTTATTCAAATTCAAAACTGATTATTCCTGTGACGTTGGAACGCTAAATATATAATTTCAGAAAAATATCTGGTATAGAACACTGAATTTCTACGCCTACTTCTCGGACCGATTTCTAGAACAGCACTGCCTGCTCTTCGCTTTAGGGCACAGTCCCAACCCTGGCCTTTTGTTTTACGAGTCTCAACGGAAAACTCTCCAACGATAAAACAGACGCCTAATTTCCGCGGCCTTTTCAAAAATATTTCTAATCCTACACTATTTCAAATATCCAACAGACTTACAAATATCGGATAAATCAACAATTATCCACTCAGTATTGTAATTAGCCTAATAATTAAAATCGTTCAAAACTGTACGATTTATGTCTGGAACACTATCCTTGTGAGTCCATTTGGAGTAGTTGCTTGACGTATACCTGCCAGACAGTATATTGATATTACCACTGAACGTGATCTTCCGTTGATTATGCCTAACATCCAGTAATACATACGTTATATCTAACAAATAATGTATTTATCAAAATAATATGTATAAAATGATTATGATAATGACATTTACGTAATGTATACAATGACGATGATACAGACTTATTAATAATAAATTCATAGAACTTTTAAAAAAACATTCAAAGTATGCAACAACGAACTGTAATTTTTGTGTATAGGGTTAATATGAAGGTATGGATCTCGGGCTGCAATGACATCATCAGATCAAATGGGCATGAGCTGTGACCTCAATAGCGCGGAGGGTATTTGGAAAAATACTTTTGCAAATACGGCCTCACTAATGGAGCCTCGGTAATAAGGACAAAGCCTAATTCTCCAAAGTAATGTCTCTGCCATAATCCTTAACGAGTGTACCGCGGGTACACTTTTTTTAACTCCACTGCTTTTCGCGCATAAATGGTAAAAGTTTCGCAAATGTTTTGCTAATATTTTGCAAGTTTCCGAAACCTTTGCAATGATACTTTACGAAATTTTAAGTACCGAAGTTTCGAAAAAGTTTTAGCCAACTTTACCGTAAGTTGATGCTGAATATAAAGTATATATACATATTTTTGATGCGTCGAACGTCGAATACTGTATACTTCACTGCAGTTCGTTTTGTATAATAAAACGTGATACTCTTACGGATTTACCGTGACAAACGTGTTTATGACTTTTTAAAATTTGTTTCATGTTCGAGATTTATATTCGAGACCACGTTTTTCGAATTAATTTGAATGATAGGATTGATCGAGTTTGTAAGTAAATACATCTAGTATAAAACTACTAATTATTACTTGTACACGTGTTTGAATGTTTGATTAGCTATTGTCGTCATCTCATAAACCCTGTTTTTGTGTTATAAGATCAAATTATCCCCGCAAAAATCGGCTTGTATAAATAAATATTTCAGAGAAAGAGAAGAGTTCGCAATTTTAACCCCGCAATTAAAATGTATAACAATATCAATCAATCGACGCAGTCATTCGTGAGCGAGTGAAATGCGCCACAGGAAATTGCGCGATTCGCGCTATATGAAGCTTGGCGGTTCCACCGCGAGTAATATAGTCCATAAGCACACAGAAAGTAAAGCACTATGCGAGAGACGACTGTTTTTCGCGGTAAGAGCTCTTTCCCAAGTATACTTATAGCCAGTGGGCGATCGTCTATGTATATTGAAATCCGATCATGGCGCCGCGGCAGCGATGCGAATACTTCTCAATGGGCCGACGCCGATGAGATATCTTTGACTCACGCCCACTGCAGCTCTATCTCTTTATTTGCCAACCAGGAGGTGGAGGAGTAGGCGGTGGTGGCGAAAGAGTACGCAAAGAATATCGGTATTCCGGACATGAATCTGATTTGGAATTCTATGTTCTCCTTATGCAAGGCCGCGCGTCTCACTCTCTCGAGGTGCGAGCCTTAAGTTGCCCGAGAATATGAATGAAAAGCGAGCGTGGACGCGCAGAAAATAAATCCTTTTCTCGACGTTCCGGTCCCCACTGCGAAAACAGAAAGACAACGACGACGACTGGGGGATTTTTTTTAATCTCTTCCTTTTACCGAGAATTTCTTATCCGAGTTCACACGCTCTTAGGGCGGCTCACGCAAAGCGATCGAGAAATCGTGTCGCCGAGTGTTCGGGAAATTTTAAATCCGCTGCGTATATAGTGTCTGGATTTATTCGTAATGGAAGTGGAAGTAATTTCATCGGGAAAGCCAGCACAGCCTATATGAGCTTATTTCGACTCGGGAAATGCGATGTTTTCCTTGAGATAAGAGTCAAAGTTCGAAGACGAGCACCACTGGATAAGTAAAAAAAGCATGTTTTCACTTAACTTGCGATTGGAAGGACAGAGTTGACTTCGGGGCTCTAACAAACTTTTTCATATCGTCATTCAGATCATCCAGTCTCCTTTTTGCCAAAAGCGACTTTGGCGAACTTCTAAGTTCCGTTTCTTCAAAAACGTTTTCTCCTTCTGATAACTTCTTCTCTCGCTCCTGAGCTGCGAGACTTCTTTTATCTCGTTATTGCAGATCCTTCTCTACACATGTTTATATTTATACCATGAATCATTTAATAAAAACAAATCTTATTCGTCGTTACGCAATTTTTCAATTTACGCTCTACACCCACCTTTTCGGTACTCAGATAAATTGCGTGATGGAGTTTTTCGCACTCCCAATATATACACATACACATGAGAGCTCTACTCGTCCTGCATCACGCATTATCTATCTCTCCAGCGCCGAAGTCTATACACAAAGCCGGATCACAGAAAACAAATCCGGGTGTCGAAAAATGCAGGCTGCTGGAGCGCTATATATACTCTATAGCTTTCTCTCTGTTGCGCTCGACGGATGTGTGTGCGGTGCACGAACGTGAAAATTGAAATGGAACGTACGTACAGACAACATCGAGGAGGCGTGGAGTCGAGGGTTCGAGGAAATCCGATACACACAACTCGGTCCTCTACCTGCCGAGTTTTCTACATATAGCACGTGTATGTATATATATGTGACGCGTGTGTGAGAGCTAGAATATTGGCCTCAGGCGGCGAAGCAGAAGCACCCCCGGGGCAGCCGAAACTCGCTGCACACATATAGACGCATATAGTACATACTCTATACACACCGGGAAAGAGGGAGGGAGAGAAGAGCTGCAGCAGCAGCAGCAGAGAAAATCAGCTTGCTGACGCGACGCTACTGCTCCGACACATGTAAATCAGCCTTTATTTCTGGAGCAGAGTAGTCCTGCAGGAGAGATATATATAGGCATAGAGAGAGAGACGCGGGTTGCGAGTCCCCCGCGATAAGCTGCAGCGTCGGCGTAAAACTCGACTCCTCGTCCTCAAGCTGACGCGAACGAAATACAAGCTGTTGAAAAGTTCTTGGCACGCGCTTCTACGATTTTCCCCTCCGTCCTTGTCTGTTATGCGAGAGCCGGAGAGTGAGAGAAAACGTCGGAGCAGGTATCGACAGACCATCGACTGGCATTACCGTATCGTCCCGCGTCGATCCGATAATGTACTTCTTCTCGTGAGACGAGGCCACCGGCCGCGCGCGCCCAAGCTCTCGCGCTGCGGACGACACTCCTGAATTCTAATCGACTCTCGAGAATGTAATCTTTGCCACGACCCGACCGAAGCCATTGCGAAATCTGATATATATTTTTTTTTCTCTCGTTCCCCCTTTTTTTCTTACTTTCGACCCTTCGTGTACGACGATAACACTCGATCCCTTTTACAACCAGTATTTCGCTTTGATTTTTCATATATATATTTCGAGCTTGTAATAACGATTCGAACTGTCATCAAACGATGTTATTGCGAATCTCGTGCATTCGATTGCGCACTGACCAACGCATACACTACTCGTGCCGACCATATATTAATATTTACCGGAATACTGTCATCCCTTGATCGATTACCGAAATAGATGGTATATTCAGTTTGCACTCTGCAGCTGCGAGAAGTTTAAACAAGCGGTAAACAAACTAAATTATCATTTATATCGGGCGCATGTTATATTCTAAGTATATTGATTTTAGCGAGTAAATAATAGGTATACGCGATGTAGGTTTAAGCTGTTTATAAAGTAGAAGCAATTTTTTTTTTGTTATTCCGGTATATCGGTGACAATCAAATTGCTGGAGGGAATAATGTGTGCAAACTCGCGGCCAACTGCAAACGGGAACAACTTCGTTTAGACGGCTATATAGTCATCGGAATATGCGCGGGAGGGTTCATCTAGTAGTTCTCGTCACTGAGCGCTAATAATAATCAACTGAAAACTAGACACAATACGAATGCTAATGTACGTATTAAGTTGGCGTTAGTTGACCCCCTCCCCCATACCCTCTTATAACCCACCAGTTCTCCGAGTTCGCGTTACATGATCTCAGTAAACAATCTAATTGTCATGTGAACGTCATCTATTTACCAAATACAATGCGCCTCGATCTTACAGCTAATGCTCTATAAACCCGAATTCATCGGGGACACAATGGTATAGATGTCGGTTTTGTTCTCCTACTCCTATATGAACAAGAGAGGCTTCCTTGATTGATGAAGATCACGGCAATTATACTGACTCCCAGTGCAGTTACATCATTTTTGTTTAAAAGTGGGAATTTGAAGCCGAACAAAAATCTGCCTCTACGCGAGGTATCTTGTATAGCTTTTTATAAATGAATTGACCATTTCGTATATCATAAAGCAAATTAAAATTCGACTTTGAAAGACCGAGAGTTGGTTTAACAATGTTAACATAGCTACACACAGGCAGCAGTAAATTTAGTAAATTAATTACTCGAAGCATAATTAACCCGTATATAAACTCGACTGCACATAAAAAAATTGCATCAACTCTGTGGGAAAATTAATTTCGAAATTAGTTTGCGAATTGGCGCCAGAGTGTATAGCGAGCAATAAAAAGGCTCGCTTGAAAAGAAGAAAAAATATCGTGGAAAAAACAACGTATTAAACCGAGGCGCCGCAACTTCTGGCTAAAAACTTTGCAGCGACTGTGTGCGCTGTAGCATGACGTTATGTAACGCGACGTGGTTTGATGTAATTCCATGAGGTATATATGCGCGCGAGAGCAAGTAAAATAGAGAGAGAGAGAGGGAAGGCGATCGAAAAATAGCGTGAGCGTCGAGCGTGATGAAATACACGTTGTGCGCTTTTTAGCTTGTCAACCGGCCAAAAAGAAGAGGACAGTAGAACGAAGAGCTTACAGGAAGAAAAAAACAGAACAACGGGATGATGAGAAAGCGTCCTGCGGAAAAGAGAAGACAAAGTGAGAGGGAGAGAGTAGATGCCTTGGAGCGGTTCCTCTAGTACACAGGAGAGAGTGCGGAAGACGGACAGCAGGAAGCGAGGAAATGCGAAGGAGTAGAAAAAGGCCGAGAGGAGAACGACGGCAGGACAGGAGGAAGAAGAGTGGAAAAGAATCCGAAATTCGTTTTTTAGCGCATTGATGAGGCCACGGAGAGCTTAGTGCTTTTTTTCCTCTTTTGCTACAGGAATTTCGTCCGCTCGCAGTTTCAGCCGCCACAGGACAAAGACTTCTTCTTCTACACGCTCACACGTCCCGTAAATATACATTACACAACAGAGAGTTGAGCAACGCCGCGACTATACATTGTGTTCATACTCTCGCGTGCTCGCACACAGCCACACGTTGTAATGCATGCACGTGGATCGTCGTTGACGTCGTCGCTGGTTCCTCTGTGTGTATACGTATATGCGGGCACGTGCACGCATGCGGAACACGAGACGTCCCGCTGCTGAAATACTGGAAACTGAAGACACGCTATGTGTGCGTGTGTGTGTGTACGTTAAACAAGTAGTAAAGCCAAAAGGAGCCTTTCGCTCTGGCTGCTTCGTTGCAGGACATGCTTTCGCGTGTGCACAGAGCCGCAGCCTCCGCGAGACTCTCTGACATGCGACTACACACTTATATTATACAGCTGCGTGTGTGGCTGAGATGAGGGCGGAATACGTGCAAGGAGCTTTGAGCTGTACACGTGAGCGAATGTCGAGGCAAGCGTGGTATGAGGAAAAAAAGCTTAAGAGACTCGCGAGCGGATCATTGGCAAAAGGAGAAACTTGTTCACCGAATTGCTCTTAAAGTGGACTCGTCTGTTGCTATTAGGGCTATGCTTTTTTTATTCGTTTTTTTTTGCCTTTCTTTCACTGTAATATTTTACACTATTCAGTTGATCAGTTAAAAATACATCTGTTTGTTAATGAAAAATACGTCTTAATGAAAAATATATCTTGCACTAACGTTTGTACGATAATCATTTTCTAAACAATGTATATCAAGTATATGAAAAGAGAAAGTCGAAACATTCACTCATTTCTGAATTAAATTTGCCTGCATAATTTTAATACTGTTTATACCACTTTGAATATAATCTTGAGTAGTACCCCTTAAGTAGAATGATCAGTGTTTGGCCAGACATAGTCGTTCATGTTTGCTGTTTCTTTTAGTGCGCACACCGACAATTTTTTCGAGCAGATCCTGCGCTGGATCGACCATCATCCGTAAATAATGAAGCGATCGACAATTCAATTACGATTTTTACTTGCTTATTTCGCGTTCCTTCGGAGTATATTAGTAATATTTTTTAATTGTTGAGTAATAGTAAGCTCTATTTCTATTACTGAAAAATTGAACGCCTTATTACCTCGAACGAAGAAAACGAATTATCAAGGACATCTCTATTATGTATCTGTTGTTAAGCGTTATTGTCTAGCAATTATATTGTACTAAACGCTGATACTCACAAGCTTGCATTAAATACCGTTGCATTAATGATACTGTCATAAACTTGAAGTATAATCAATATATTGATTAAAAATTAAAACTGTTTCGTTATTGCGAGTGACTCGGAAAGTAATTAATTGTGATTGACGGCCGGATGATGGTATTATTAATTTAAACATTGATTGATACAGCAACGATATATTAATTAATTTAGAACTGATTGTTGCATACAGTGCCAGCGTATCAAGAATTGTTATAAAATTTTGTATTTTTGGGTAAGCAAGAGTTTCTAGCAATTTTCAAGAATGTATCGTAATTTAAAAGAAAGCGAAGGATTATCTCGGGATTCCGGATTCGTGTAAACGCCTGCGCGGTAGGCGTGGACCTTTTTCAGCGAAAAGTGAGATCGTAAAAAAAAGGTTACCTCCATCATGACGTTGACGAAGGCCTGCGAGGATGTGAGGGACCTCGGGCCGGCTAGTCTGCTTCGAAGGCAGCAAGCAGATTGCGCGTGAATCCATCACATAGGTTGTAAAAGTGTGACTATTACGTACGTCACCGGATATTTGAAAAGTTTTGAATAAATTGAATTTTTTTTTATTAAAAGTAATGCCATTATTTGTCAGTCTCATATCCTTGACTTCAACAGAGTGTAATGAATAAAAATTGCTTGCGAGGTGATCGAATTTTGATTTCGATCGGAAAATGTTAAGAATTTTTCATCAAGGCCTGACATCAAAGTGTGTTATTTATTGGACATTTTATTAGCTCGATGCCAGTGATTACTAGAGGGCAATATCTATATACACATTAATAAATGGAAAAGCAATTATAGCGCGTTTAGATCGTAAACTTTATTAAAAATACCATTAATGCTCAAAGAGCCTTTTTCCCGTAAACTGGGCAGTTAAAAAAAAAAGACAAGGCTATAACCACACGGGAAATCACAATATCAGAAAAGTTTCCTTGCGTATAATATACTTGCGCATCTGTATATACGAGCTATTAGTGATGGCGACGTGTCCGGTAAACTTTTCTAATCTCGTTGATAAAACGAGGACAAACCCCAGTATCTATATATAGGTACATCAGCTGCGTTAAATATGAACAATAATATTTTCTCCGCAAAGCTTTTGCCGCAGGCGCAAATTATGCCGCTTCGGCACATCTATAATACCGTTAATTCAGTTCAAAGCAGCAACATCGACGAAGACTAAGGCGTTTGCAAAACACGCTACTAACCTCCTTTGAAACTCTGGCGATGGCTTAGTTGGCCGGGGCCCGCGTAGGAGCCAACTCGTCCCTGTATGTTCAGAGCGCGCGTGTACTTACGCTACTAAGTAAAGTGTACATAGTACTGCTACTCGAACTTCCGCGAAAATTCTGGCCTCGCGAGTTGCGTGCGAGTGCACTCGCGCATACACACACACATGCACGTCAAGGGGGTCTTGTGTACGTATATTTATATATATATAACATCTGCTGTACCGAAGCTGCTGAGTGCATCCGCGAGCGAAAGAGATAGACTCTAAGCGGCTTGCTCTTTCTTTTTTCTCTACTCTGAAGTAGTTGCTGTAAATAGCGGGTATTATGGGACGGGAAAGCTGCATCTGCGTTTTTCCCGACGTTTGCTCTCGATGCGCACTTTTGCTGCACGCCTGTGGTACAAATAAGATTTTGCGGATACTTTTGAAAAATTCTCCTCATATCGTGGAAAGTATTTTTTTCTCCAATTATTTGCTTATAACCCTCGCTTTCTAAGTATTGTATGCTGAGCGCTGTCACTTTTGGGAGATCCTGATGAATATGAAACGACAACAGAGTTAAATATGATCTTGCAAAATTTCACGTCTATATTACATCGATAAATATTCCGTTTGAATGTCTCACATTTGAAATGCTAATGCTTGAATCGGCCCTTATTACCGCGTGCATATCAAATTTCCACTAACCATACCCAGGCGAAAAGAAGCTTAAGCTAATATTAGGGAGGTTTCTGAATATCTTTACTTATCATTCCCCTCCAGCAACGAATAACGCGCAAAAAAAAGAATTTTTATTACACTACGAGTGATCGCATAACAGGGTTAGTAAATATATAAAGTATCTATATATATATATACACACGTATATCATTATTTCTTTCTCGAGGGAAGATCGGGGGAACGAAGCTAGCCGAGGGGAAAGGTCTTATTAACTTTAAATTGTTCCTTTTTGCGATGCAAATCCAAACAAGCAAAAGTAAAATATTCTTATTTGTCCAATTAGTTTGTAGAATTATTCAATATAAATATACGTCTGTTATTGTAACATGTTACAAAATTTCTGAAATTGCTTGTTACTTACTCTTCCATTTTGATTTCTTTTTTCCAGAGGAAGTATTCAGCTCTAACAAGGCAATGTGGTTCTCTCCGAGCGGCACCAAATTGGCTTTCGGCCACTTCGACGACACACATACTCCAATAATGAACATCCCTTACTACGGCTTTCCTGGCTTGACCTTTCAATATCCTTCAGCTATACCGATTCATTATCCAAAGGTGAGTAAATCAATATTTCATACGTCCCTCGTTATTTCTAAGAAATTCGTTATATATTTTACCTCGCATTATTTCACGCGTTGTTGTATTCAGGTAATTTATTAGAGCGCAATTTAACGCGTCATTCGGCAGACTCTAAAATCTAGACATTTATTCATGATTATTAATTATGTACTTTAAGTATAATACATAATAAGCATAGTTTGTAATTACTATGCAAATTTTAATAAAGTTGCACTACAAATTTTGATTGGCTGCCTTTGAAATGACGCTAAATTTGAAATTGCCATGTTTATTATGGCATAGGAATTAAAATTTATTTAAATTATGCTACGTTATTTGTAATAAAAAATGAATAAAATGAAAATGTTACTTATTATTACATTTTCATATAATCTTTTAAAATTACTTTGAAACCCTAACCTCAAGAATGCGCGCACTGTTTTTGGTATGTATGTAATAACTTTTTATCTGCCAACTTTAGCGAAAAAAACCACTCGGATTCAGGGGGCCAAAATACATGAAAAAAGCCTTGGTAGAATCGCGGACTTCGATAGCCTATGGCCACTTATATGCTACCCCAGGATTATAGGATTTATCCATCCGCAGCCTCTTAGCCCAGCGAGTGTCTGATACCTTTTATATCCTGTAACTACTTTATTCCAAAATTCCAATTTTTCCAATCTTCTTCTATCTCGCATTTGCCCAGAACTATGTCTGTGGAGCGAAGAAAATCCATACGCAAACCCAATGGAATAATTCTTCTAATTGAACGTCTAGGTCACATTCCGTATTAGGATTAGACATCGAATTTGAACATTACACAACTCCCGCTCACTTTGTTGAATGTGAAACAACAGATTTTCAGTAATAACAGCTTTTAAATTAATAGTTAACGTTAAAAATGATGTAACTGCAAAATAATATCTACCTAACTGAACGGTCAACATAGCTGTAAATTTGCGGGAATATTTTCGTCCTAAAATTACCATAATGCACGATACAGATAACAACTAATAACGTTCAACTTATCGTAAGCTAGGAGTTCAGTATAGAAACTAAATCAGAGCTTATTCTGAAAACTCGTGAATTGTAGACTCGTTATATAAGCGTGTGCGTACAGCGCGCAGGCGGGAGAGTCATTAGTTTTCAGTCGAGGTAGTAGTCGTTGGTCGAGAGATTTCGAAGCTCGTAGCAGTCCTCATCTGATAGCCCGTTGACGTAGTAAGCGATATTCACAAAGCGTAATGGAAGGGCTTCTAGGGTTACTGACGAAATCGCCCGTAACAGCGTCGAATATCACAAAACACATAACGCCGCGGCTTTGGTCTAAAACAAGCGCGACGCGCACTGATGTGCGCTATAGTAATTACGATGATAATAATAATAACAACAAGAGTAGTAGCAGTGCGCGCAGCAAAAAGCATATAAAATTAATGCAGTATAGAATGATGGTAATAATAGCAAGAATAAAAATAATAATAATGCGCGCGCGCGTGCGAGGGTAATATCATCTGCGACAAAGATGAGCTCTTTTGTGAGATATAGTTAGAATCTGGTAAGTAACTGAATCAGTAATGGCGTCAGTAAACGTAAGCCGAGTTTACGGCGCGCTGTCCATTATCCGCCGGTGCAGTGCAGTAGCATTTCGCGGAGGCCGCGAGCCGCAAACGCCATAACGATTTGAACAACACGTGTAGGCGGACAGCGCGCGCCGTCGTCGTAGCAGTATACTTTGTCGGGTCAGTCTGTGTGCCGCGTGTGGTGTAGATATAGGTGCAGTTACAAAGTGTGCATGTGCATCAGCGTAGTAGCGAGGTTGCGGTTTCGCCGCGCAAAAGCGAGATGCGTATACACGGAGGCCAAGGGACGACGAGAGAGATAACGGCAGCGTGCCCCCTGTATATATACACACAACAGCGTACAATGCGCTTATGCACCGCAGCGGGCGCAATTTCCATAATAAAGGAGCCGGCTACGGAGATAAAGTCGTCGCGCACTCGTAATCTTCTAATTCGTCGACGACGAAGCGAGAAAAAAAAGAATCATCTTCCTCGTTGTCGTTATACCATAGAATATAAAAACTTTTTTTTGCTCTGCAGCAAGCTCGCACAATGGCGGCTCGTCGGGTATTATTATTCCTCGGGCAAATTGGATGCGTGGAAAACGCGCACGGCGGCGGCGGCATATAGTCCCCGGCAATCCAGTCGAACCGATTTCAATCCCGGCAAGCTTTACAATGGCCGATACTCTATACCTTTATTCAAGCCGAGAACTCTCTGCTATATATACTGTTTCTCACTTGCCTCGGCCTGCTGCAACCCTCATCCCCCCCCCCAAAAAAGCTCTTCGAGCTGTAAATTCGATTTATATATATATCTAGGCCGGCGCGCAATTCCTGTACGAGGATCCGTGCCAATTGCGGAAAAGGAAACTGCTGGATCGTATAATACACGCGCAGTCGTCGACAAAATACTTATGTGCGTATGCTCGGCTGGATATAAATTGAATGCGCGCGCCCGATCGATGACAATAAAGTTTTCAGAGTGTCTCATATATATATAGATAGAACCTTACGAGGATGAGAAAGGGAGAGCAGGCGTCGTAAAGATGCCCGACCCTTTCTCATACGTACTATAGAGGGTATATATAGGCGCGGCTGTAGTCCCTCGGCCTTTGGTAATAAGGACCTCGTATACGAAGGATAATGCGAGAGCTGGGAATCAATGTCCCGATGAATTAGGTGTTTGGAAGAACAAACGATAACCCATGACGCGCTATTCATGATTGATGTAGCGAGCACTATCAGCTGATCGTTGTCGTAATCTTTATTGAAATATCTTTCGTATACGTATACAGAGAAAGCTCTTGTTGCAGTATGTAGGTGGCGAATTAATATAATCAAGGCCTGAAGCTGTATAAAAATTATTTCGGAAAGTAACGCAGGGATGTGAAAAGAGAAAATGAAGAAGGGGCTGTGTATTGCAGACATTAGTATTATGAAAGAAACGTCCTCTCTTTAACCAGTCAAACAGGGTAATAAACTCGAGTAAAGTATATGAGATAAACTCGCATATGAGAGTGCATCTCTCGAGTCGCATGCAAAATAAAAATATGAGAAGTAATGCTTGCAAGTAAATCGGACTCAAGGCTTCTACCGGTGGATGGAAGAGTAGGTATACATAAGAGGGAGTAGAATTCCACGCTCTCGGCTTTAAATTGATTTGAAGAGGGTATTCCCGAAGCGCCGAAAGATAGGTGCCCCTCTTGGGGCCTGCTATACACTGCCGCCGGCACCTTCTGCACACTTGTCTCTCTCGCACTTTTTCGCCCGAAGAAAGTAGGTATAGACGAGACGACGGGCGCCCGACCAGACAGGTGGTTCCTTGGACTCCTCGTAAATGCTCTTTTAAATCTTCCGCTGGCTACATCTTTCTGCGCGCTCTCTCTCTCGTTTTCTCGTTCCCCGGGGATTACTCCCGTGTCATATTGCTCTCAAAATGTATGGACAGCCACACGTTGATCGGATAACCATCGATAAATTATCATTCCAATCCGTCTAGAATTTACGTCTTTCATTTATAACTGTCTATAGGGGTTTTTCGCGCTCGAGGAAATTCCTTAATTTGATTTGTCTCTGCTCGATGTAACGAGAAGCGCGAATGTTTCGAGTTATATATAATTATGTTGCTTGTGAATGAATTTCATGTCATAATAAGCAATTGTAATTTGATAATATTCATGATGAAAAATTACGTTGAGTATCATATGACAGCTGCGTTCGAAAGCGAAACGCAGTTGTCATATAATATAGAGCCAGCATTCCAAACCTCCAAAATAGTATTTATCGCCAAATAGAGTCACTGTAATGTAGAATATGCAAAGTCAATTTAATACGATTATCCAGTAATCAAGCAATGAATATTTGAAAAGATATATTGTTTTGACTCGTTCCTTCAGTTCAAAATTTCAATTCGAAACTTCGATTTTGGTTCTAAATTTTCATTACTGTCGACAAACACCAACACAATTATAGCAAAAAGTTTGAGGAGACTTTCACACAAAGAGCCATCAGTGTACAACACAAAAAGCAAACAAATGCTAACTCATAGTTACAAAGAGTTTACAAACTGTGATAATTATTCACTTAGGGATAGTATAGCAACAGCGTTAACTCTTGTGTAAAGCGAAAGGGCGGGCGCGAGCGAGAAAATATGACTATAGGACTCGCCTGGTGTACATACTATATGGCGCATCACGGATGTGCCTGTCCTATCTACGCAGATATTAGATACTGAATTCACACAGGGGTTTGATGTTGTAGACAATCGAATTACCGTTGTCCCGTTTCGTTCTATAGCTGCCAGGTGAGTTCGCGAAACTTTGCATCCTCTTCAGCGTGGAATATTCACCATGCACAATATTATTACTCCGAACAAGAAACGAATTTGCCGTGAAGAACAATCAGAACAGTGCATAAAGATCTAAAATTATCTGAAAAAAATAGAGCAAACACGAAGCCGCAGCCAGCTTTATAACGGCAAAGCCACCGATCAAAGTAAAAACACAGCAGAAAGAGGTAGTTCAAGCAGGGGAGAGATCGATGTGCAGCCATCCACGGTCGCTGCATATCTCGCATACTTGGGCTCACTTTTATCGAAATCTGTCCAAAAATAATGTTTTTGCTCGCGTCCTGGCTGATGGATGCGTGTATTGAGAAGCATCATATCCGCAGGAGTAAATTAACAACGAAACAGAGCGAGAGAGAGAGAGAAAGGGAGAGAATGCTTGCATATTATACAAAACGCTTGTTCGTGACGGTGCGGTACCTTGCTCGTATTTGTTAATTAACCGGCACGCCACATCTCGCTTTCACATATATGCGAGGATTATACGCCGCTGGCTTTAGGGCAAAGTCAAGGAACTCGTTATCAGCTCGCTTTGATTCGCATCATCCCTGAGGCGCTGGCAAAAGGAATCAGCGGTGATGCAGCAGTTGCGTCAGAGGTGCTTCTACACGCTCACGACTATTGCTCGGTTGCGTCGGCAAACGCTTTCGGTGCAACTCAAGCTTTCTATCCTCCGACTCTCTCTCTCTCTCTCTCTCTCGCTCTCCATTGACGCGAATTCAACTTTGATGCTCCAACCTCTGTGTGTGTATGTCTCTCTCTCTCTCTCTCTATCTCTCTCAACGCCCGCAAACGCAATAATCTGACGCATCCCTTCAACGCGGCTGCTATACTGCCGCTTTCTGCTTCGTCAGGCTTTTCTTAATTAAGCTATTGTTATTTCGCGCGCAACTGCTGCTACTGCTCGTCAACACTCTCGGCGCGCTGCAATAAGCGGAAAAAGTGAGCTTCCGCGACGTGTAGTTAACGAACGGCTTTAATGCATTTAATGCGCGCACACTTACTTGCACATTTTTTTTGGTAGAGCAAAGCTAAACTGTCTGGATGCAATCGATTATGCGTTGTGCACGAGAATGTGTGATAAAACGTATAATACTGCGTCGAGGCATTATCCAAGTGATAACTGCTTGACTCAAATTGTTGCAGAAAATAAATGTGTTTTAACCGCGAATGAAATTAAATTCTAAAGATTTATATTTTATATCTGTATATTTCGACGGTATTATAACGCCTCGTTAAAACGCAAAATTTGTTTTTCTCTTTTCCAGAGTGGCACGCAAAATCCAACAGTGAAATTATTTTACGTCGATTTGGAGCAGGTGGTCAAAGGGAACGTGAGCTTGGTGGAAATCGAAGCTCCGCCGAAATTATCCTACACTGAACGAATTTTAGCATCCGTTTCTTTCCCCACGGATGGCCTTGTGTCCGCTATATGGATGAATAGAGTACAAAATCAAGCCTACTTTCACATGTGCAACGTTATTGATCGAAATTGTTCAACGGTACGTGAAACATCAATTTTTTTACCTTCACAAGTTTTTAGATAGTGTCAAAAGATTGACGCAAATCAATAACGCATCGGTAAAACGAAACAAATTTTCTTTTTTCCATTTTCACAATTGAATAACAGTATTTTTATTTACAATACGCCTGGAATTGTATTTTGATGCGTTTTTATGTAGATGTTTTATTCCCTTTTGCAAAACATCATCTAGAAATATAATTTAAAAAATGTAAATGCGTTAAACAATTTGCAAATTTTATCTATTTACTTTTTTGTGTTTGTTCTTCAGAGTACATAATTATGTAGCATGCAGGTATACATTAAATATCCAAAATTTATAATTGATAAAATATGCATTCTAAAGTGGTAAACAATGTAAACAAGATATTGTGACGGAAAAAAAAATTTTTTAAGAAAACAATTTTTATTATATAACAACTAACACATACTTCTTATGACTTAGGCACTTGCTTACAAGGAAAGAAATGGCTGGGTCGAACAGTTCGTGCCTCCCTTGTACAGTAAAGACGGCACAGCATTTGTCTTAATCTTACCGCAGAAGCAAGGCAATCGCGGCGATTGGAGGCATGCGGTTTTGGTGACGGATGCTACGACGAACCATCCAATAGTTACAGCACTGACTTCCGGTCTTTTTGTCGTTACTGAAATAGTGGCTTGGGACGAAGACAATCATTACGTGTAAGCGAACATTTCAGTAGTCTTATATCATCAGTATTATACATTTAAAGAACAGCTATTTAAAAGTCAACTGTAATGGTCGACTATATAGAAGCACTTTTTCATATTCATTGCTCACGGATATTTAATGAAACTGAGAATATAACAATTTTGTCAAAATAACTGAGAATAACGAACTCCTATGAAAATTTTAAATTCAAGCAATTAGTTTAGTCAAATTTTTCTGTATGATTTAATTAATTTTAATTTAAACGAACTCCAACTTTTCTATTGACGTCACAGCCATCTTACTCGCGCAGAACGTTCATTTGGCGAAATGACTTTTCAGCTGATGAATCCTATTTGAATTTATACAATATTGCATAGATTACCGTTTATATTATACGACAACAATGTCACCGTAGAAGTAACTCGGAAAATAGTTTGTGAATATATCATACACATCTACACACACACACACAAACAGGCACATGCACACGCGCGCGCTTTTTCAAGACTAGTGTGTTCAGACTTCTGAGGTCATAACTAGTCTTTTTATAATTAAAAACAAAAACAAAAAAATTTTCACTGATTAAAAGCTTGCTCTTTGAAAAAGCAAAAATGTTATTCTTACTTACTTCTTAAGACACTCCTCGTTTGAATATATTTTATCTGGTCGTATCAAATATAAAAAGACAAAAAATTAATATCTAAAAGCCCTATTTTCAGCCGGTGAACGTCGTTAAAAGTTGTTTTTTCACAATAAAATACTCGACTGTAATATTGCTCGCGAAATGCATATGTAGGTGCTTAACCCCCTGTTTTCATAAAACTATAGCTAAATGTGTCGCTAAGCAAGAAAAAAATAATAAACCTAAAAATCGCTCCTCGTACAACAGCGGCTATAGCAGGCTTTTTTATATTAAAAAAGAATCAATTAATGTATAAGATGGTTATTTCTTTCATTTTTTTTTTATATCTTATTTCGAAAATTTTTGACATTCCTACCGCGCAGAATTCGATTCGTGGTCAAATATTTATATAAAAAAGCGACTTATAAGCGTTTTGATTTTAAATCCAAAATCAGCGAACTTTTGTCGGCGAGCCAAAGAACCTCTATATAGATACTGGAGTAGCGTACGAGCACAGCCGTATCTTGCACGAAATACGCGCTTGGAAGCTTCGACTACTGCGCCAACGCCGACGTTGGCATAAAGGAACGTGACTGGACCTTAAAATTTAATTGGTTAAGTCGAAGGCTGAATTTTAAACTTTAATCGATCGGTTCCTTTTCTTTCTATTTTTATGACTCCTTGAGAACGGTAGCTTAAATTTTCACAAAAAAGAGAAAAAATTCTAATAGCCTTAAGCTTAAGAACTAGAGCTGTTCAGTTACACATTTAATTAGTGGGTAAAACTTTGGAGACCGCTCGAAATCACCGGCCAAAGCTTCGATAGCGACAAATAAGCATATGTTAGGCCCCAATTACAAACTTCCCTATGAATATGTGCACGTACAAACGATTACAGAGTGAATTGAGTAAATGCAAAAAGATAGCTAGCATACCGCAAATGGTGTAATGGCAAAGAGATAGTACAGTAGAAGTACCCCTTTGAAGTTACCGAGGTATATATCTAGTTGAATTTAATATTATGCGCTGTAATTAGTAATTCAAATTGATGCTAACTTGACTGCTTGCTTCTTGTTCATAACGTTTTCTTTTTCAACGTACATCAATGCCATCATTTGTAACATGCTTTTTATATTAATTGAAGCGAATAGATAAATCGCTCAAAGAGTTGTCGCTCTATAACGAACGATACCAGCTCAAACGGGCCGATCTGAACCGACTAAGGCAAGCAATGATATAAAAAGCTTTGTATAGCAAAGTAAGTTTCATGAAGTATCACGAATTTCGAACCATTCCCTAACCTTTTCCTAATGACTGTTTGAACTTCGACTAAAAGATGGTACGTACTCACAACTGACTTGAGGCGTCACCGACTTATCGAGGTGTTATTTTTCTTTCTTTCTCGCCTAATGCTGGCTTTATCTTCTCCAGGGATCCGTGTGAATCGAAAATCGCGATGGGATTATGCTGGAGTATACCTATATGTATATATTAAACGAAGCTTCACTTGTTTTCGCTCGGCGAAATAATCATCGTCGCGTTGACTCAATAGAACTCTAGTGAGATTGCGCCCCTTTCAAAAAGTTTCGGATTATCGCAGCACTCTTGGCGTGCATATAACTCAGGACCCAAGGGGCTTGATGAGAGAAGAACCGCAACCGAATGGTGAGAGCTGAGCGCGGAGTGTATTAGGCGAAATAAAATCCGACAATATAAGAGGAATTAGGAAAAGACCGAAGTGGAGAGAGAGAGGGGGGGGGAGAGAGAAGCGCATGGAAAGTTTTGCGGCACACGTCGTCGACAAGGATAGCCCAAGGGAGCCAATCGCCGAATCCACGAGGAAAGTTTCGAAAACGCTCTCTCTCTCTCTCCTTCTACCTCCGGTTACTCTTCTTCCCTGGCTGTCTGCTGCGCCAAGCCAATTTGTCAGTCGCTCTGCGTTTGAATTCAAAACTTTATCATCTCTCTCTTTCTCTTATCCACCCTTTTCTTCTATATATTTTTTTGAAGGAAATTCGCGTTGAAGCGCTGACGAGGCAAAGCTTAAGAATGATCCAAGCAGTTCTTTGGGATTCTTACTTCAAAGTACACCGGAAATATCGCAAAAAAACGATACTCCCCGCGATCCAAAGATACCAGGACGCATCAATCGCGGAGCCACGATTTCCGAATAATAATTTCGCGGCGACGGCTCTTCGAGTATACGATAAATTCGCATAAAATATTTATGGCATGACTGAGCCCTTTTTATCCCGGGCGTGTTATTTTCTTACGCGCTTCTCCGTCGACTTCTATCTATCTCTCTCTCCTTTCTTTTTTTTTGTGTGTGCCAAGTGCGCGCGAGATACGCGCTTTTTTCTTATACTGCCGAGTGCGGCAGGCACTTTAACATCAGCTGTTTTTAGCGGCGGTGCCGTTATCATGCCTTATTTAAATCGTAAAAGTGTTAGGCAGTAAAAAGCTATGAATCTTCATTTTTACGCTGTTGCGCATTTACGGCAGATAAAATTGCGACGCCTTTCTTATTTTCCAGCTCAAGAGGGTTATATGTATGAGTTAAAGTACGACGCATCGGATTATTACGAACAATTTGACGCAGGCGCATTACTGACGAAAATAAACACACTCGGCGCAGGATTGGCGCTCGACCACCAGAGATAGAGATAGAGAGAGAGAGAGAAAGCGAGAGCAGAACAAGCTAACTGCGGCAACGTGTCGGTCGGGCTAGCGCAGTCAGTCCGTTTATATATGGAGGAACGTTGGTAAGAGGGGGAGAGATAGATCCGCATTCGTGGAGATCGATTGACCGATTGTCCGGTGGTATCGGCTCACTTCTCCGCCACTGCTGCTGCTGCTGCTGGCGAATTAACAGGCTTCTGCAAATTAATCCCGTCCGAATGAGCAGCAGCAGCAGTGGAGTGAGCCATCGGTCTTGCGCGAGCAACTTTCCGACTCCTCTCTGTGTATATATAATGGCATTGATGCACACACATATACACAGGCTTGTACAAGTTGTTCGAGCCAGAAACCCTTAGCGTCTCAAAACCCAAAAGCCATTATCTCTCCGCGTGCTATTGAATTACGGGATTGCCGCTCAAGAAAGCTTTAGTCTCCGCGCGCAAGCGTCTTTACCTCGATTTTCTCCGCCGCGTTACTGCAGCGGCGGCGGCGGCGGCGGGCTATTTTTCTCGCTCTTGTTTCAGCCTGGGACGCTTACACACCCACGCACACACACACACACACACACACACACACACACACTTAAGACTTGGAGCCGCGCGAGAAAACGAGAGGAGTTGCGCAGGGAGAATCGAGCATCTTCTCGCCATGTCATTTCCTTTTGCCTGTCGCTCGTGCCGCATTACGATATCTCTCTCTCTCTATATATATAACTTGCGCAAATTGTTTCGCGACGGTAAAGCCGGCAGCTTGCGCAGTTGGAAATAAAGAGGACGTCGACTAGACACAGAGCCGGGAAAATGAAAGAGGTGTCTCGTTTGCGCACTGGACAGATGTACAGTGAGATAAGACTCACTGGCGCGCGCGCGCACGTGAGCGCGAGAGAGATAGAGCTGCAGCGTCAGATTTTTCTTTTCTTGCTTTTATCGGCGGTCCAGATATAAACCAATGGGCATTGTTCTCGCTTCAAAGGGACATTCGTTTGCGATTAACGCATCGGAAATTACTTTCGTCAGACTTCTATGCCTTTAATCATTTAATTGAGACCGTACCCTATCGCCATATCTATCGACTTTTTCCGTGTTTGTGTTACGAGGCTGGGAGTTACCTGTCTGGACCAATCATCAACTAATTACTCCCGTTGCAGTTGGTAATAAACTATGTAGAAACTATATACTGGGCCCTTTGAGATACTCTCTTTGTGCTATATATATACACGGTGGAAATAGAGACAACCGAGATAATATAGACGCGTTAACGTGTACTTTACTCGTCGTTGAGCCAAATCAAGTAATGGATTCTTTTGTCAAATACAAATTAACAAATTAAGTAACATCTAAACGAAACGTACATTATATAACTGATGCTTCTATAGACGACACTGCTGCAATGATGAACTATCCCGAAATACCCAACTGCTGTAACAAACTTTGTTCACACTTTATTGGAATTAAACATTCCAGCTAAATTGCTTTCCGCTGCGACGTTTTTTGAAAACTCGTCTCGTACTTCGCTCGACGAATATAAATGGCAATCATTAATCCACTCTCATTTTAATCAATATAATACCGTATAATTCAATAGTTTCACGCGGTGTATAGAGTATACAGGAAGCATCGTCGGCTATTATAGTGGCCGCGTACATAAACCGAGGGATAATAAATCGCCACATCGGTCATTCGCTGAATTGATACAACGGTTCCGTTAATGCGAAAAGCTCTTTGTTCGCGAAAGGGCCAGCGGAGCCGAACAAAAAACTGCGCTTTCGAGTCTGCAACAATAATACAAAATTGTTGGCCCGCGTTGCACAAAGAAAGCTCTTTTTTTTAATAGTAGAAGATTTGTGGTTTTGGCGAGAAAATTAATTTACAGCCTTTAATAACGGCTCAGTCGACGTCTAAATTAACGACCAAAATCGTCATTTATATTAGATAAACTGGGAGCAAATCATTTTTCTTTCGTTATAATAAATTTTCTATCTGTTTTTACAGACTTGGTTTTACCCACGACATACACACACACACACACACACACACACACATCCACATGCCGGGACATAACAGGATTTCAATTATAAAAGGGAAGATCCACTAACACGAATTTACGGTGGGATTATTAACGCGTCGGACATTTGCGCGTATATAATCCATTGCGAGATCAAATGCGATTTTACGAGTTCGGCTACTTTGTAACGCGTATATACGGTTACACTCGTTTGTTTATGCGATGCTGTATACTATACGAACGCGAGTCGCATTATAATCAGCCGCACACCGCACAGCTTGAATACCAGGTATTTTACGAGCTTCGTGTGTGTTGTATATATATTTTTGCAAAAGTCTCCCCGAGAACATATATACCTTACATTGTTCTATTTCGAATTGGACTGCAGAGAGGACGAGACTACAAGCCCTTTGATATATCGTTTGTTTGCAGGTACTATCTGGCTACGAGCGAGCAGGATCCGGCTCAAAAGCACTTGTATCGAGTTTCTATTCTCGATCGGAATCGCCGCTCCGATTGTCTCAGTTGCGAAATCAAGAGCGAGTCCGATGGAAGTTATTGCCTCTACAATTCGGCGGAATTCTCTAAGGATAACTCGTACTACGTTCTCACATGTGCCGGACCAGGAATTCCGGAAATTACCATCCATAACAGGGTAAGAGAAATACCTGTCTAGCTTTCAAGGAAGAGCTTTTTTTTCTCTTCCCCCGTCCGCGATATCACCGGAAATTACTCTTATTTCGAATTCTTCGTACTGTTCAGTAATTTTACTGCGAGAGCTGCACTGGAATATTTCTCCATATTAAATGAATATTAAATATTTAACTTTTTCAACTCCACTTTATCGTGCGTATACTTGGATTCGCGCGAAATTATAATATAACGTTGAAATTGAAATAAATTCCTTCGCGCGGTCATGCTGTATGGAATGACATTCAACCTACTGCTGAGCGCACAACGTTTTCGCGGAAATTCATTCAGCTTCATTTGAATATTTTAAAAATAGCCTTCGGTAGATAAGAGTAAGTATTTAAAGCTTTAGAAATATCTTTTAACGGGATCGTCTGGACTTTTTAAGTGTGTATTAGGCTAGAATAATGGAAGATCCTCTCCGTACCTAACTCTCTCCGAGTTTTGCATTTACATCGCATTAATAAAACGTTAAACGTGAAACGTTGCTCGCGAGGTACGAGAAGTCGGATAATAAGATAAAATCTAAAACTGAATCAATCCCTGGCTTTCAACAAACATCGATCAACATTTTCAAAAGTAGAACGAAGCAAACAAACGGGAGATAGTCGAGGGGTGTGTATACCTATAATATATCTATAGAGGGAGCGTTCAGTATTTCGAAGCATTCGCGGAAAGCGTATATAGCAAGACGGCAGTAAAGTAGTCACGTAAAAAGCCTCGAGGTTCTACTACGTGCTTCGATCGTTATAAACACGCTACAACTAACGCTACAAAGAATATCAGCGCGATGCTACCCTGGGCCAACGCGCACACCTGGCATATACCGCAACTTTATATACACCAACTCCGGCCCCTATTTTCATCTCTCGCGTTCTACTTGCACCGTTGAGCTTTCAAATGGATGGAGGCGACGGGGCGAAATAAAATTTGCGAGCTGATTTCCTGTTAAATTTAATTAGCGCGCGACTCGAAGTTTTGGAGGACGATGCGCTTATATGTATTAGTTTAGGCAGCGCGCTATACATGCACTCAAGCGGCTTAAGCCGTTGCAGGTAACAGGTGTTGCTACGCGTACCGAGGGGGACAATTCTAAAAAGGGGTAAACTAAAAAGCTGTCCGTTCGTGTGATATACGTGCGCGGAGGTTTTACGTATTTTATATACCCATCAGATATACCGCCTGACCATTCGCTCGTATTTCCCTGCGTTTTCGGTTTATGTATACAAATATACACGTCTGATAAATAAATGCTCACTTTTGCAAAATAGCTTAATCTCATTCCATTACCTGCACATGTTTTTTTTTATCAATATACCTTTTTAAACTCTCTTTTTTATTATTCCTAGTATAGAATATGACGCTTTGTAATGGGAAAATCGCTTCATTGAAATCAAATTAATTTGATTTGATATTTGATATTTTTATTGAGTTAATAAAAATATTGCAGGGAATTCTAGGGTTACATCATTGATTCTAGAAACAACAGCTTTGTAAAATAAATAAAAAATATTGAATTTAGCTATTATTTTTGTTAGTTATATATACAATTTCATTATCGGGATGAAATGATGGATTTTATATTGAAATAAAAATAGACAAATTTATATCGACTAATTTCCAGCGTTTTTTTTCCATTCATTTGAAATTATTCATAATACCCTGCATGAGTTTTAAAACCAATTTAAAGCTGTTGCGCGGGGATACCTTCAAAAGCTTATATAATAAATCATGATAATTACTTCCTCCCCTGAATTTCGTCATTTTCAATGCCCACACATATTGCAATTAAAATTTCAATTAATAATTTCGAAGTGAAGAATTTTCATCCATACGCCTCACACAGCTGAGAGACTTTTTCGTTCGTTATTGAATTTCGATCGACTTTTTTCGTCAATTCGTTGTTGCTCGGTTTTCCATCACTTGTATACGGCCACTGTGCACATACGTGCGAGCGATCGCTTTTTTGCGGGCGTCATCCAACGTCCGACCACGAAACCATTGGCACATCCCGCTTTGCGCTTCTTCGCACGTTTAAATATTGATATGCATGCCTCTCTAACAGACGAATTATTTGGTCTGGAAAAAAATTCGAAACGACAGGAAATGCTCCCTTCCATATAGGCAGACAGCTATTTTGCATGGTTTGCTACGAATTCAAGCTTTTTTCATGTTAATTTTTTATGATTTTTTTTCAGCAACGCGCGGTTTAATTTATACCTATATAATATAGGAACTTTTATATTGTTTGAGATAAAATTTTACAGAATATCATTTTTTAATTGCGCTAGCCTGCGGAGAATTTAATTAATTTCATTTTTATAAAGGACAAAGAGACCATTATCATATTATATCTCATACTGCGCCAATTAAATTATGTCCTTCCTTCTTATCGTTGTAGTGCTGTATCCGAATAATAATTTAAAATAGATACTGATTTTGCTCGAATAACCAGCTAAATAACTGAACGAATCGAAGCTGACGAATCTCAGTAAATAAATAAATTCACTTTGACATTGCATGAGTTAATCCTATTTCTATTTTTCAGAATTCAACGAAAGTTTACACGTGGGAAAGCAATAGTGCCGTGGCAGAACTCATCGCCGAAAAGTCTCGTCCAACAGTAAAGAGGTTTACAGTGCCAGTGCCTGGGGGTTTTGAAGCTCAGGTCAAATTGCTTTTACCGCCCAACGCCGACTTATCCGGAAAAACGAAATATCCTATGCTGCTTTACGTGTAAGTTAACTTTTCATTACTTTTTATCCAATATGTCTCGAGGTCTCTTTGAAAGCTTTCAAGCATTTATTTCTGTGTTAATAGGATTGAGAAAAAATCTTCGGTTCTATTTATTGCTTGGAAAAAAAATTAAATCACTGCTTCAATTAATAATTGTATGTATGATGAATGAAAAATAGGATAAAGCCAAATAACATTCAATCAGATAGTTGCTCTAATAAGCTTTTTCCATGGACGGCGACACACATAGGAGACTTTCTTAAGCGAACTATAGTTGACGCATTTCCGCATCGTTGGCACACTCGTAAAGCCGTACAAATACACGCGCTAAAACGCAAAGTTTCGACTCGCCGGAGGGGTCGTGGTGGCAGGCGCAGAGCCGAAGGCAATGCTTACCCGCGCATACATCACTCGCTGACCCGCGTGATTTCAATGGAAGCACTTAACGCGCGCTAAGACCAAACTTCTGGCTTCGGCTTTTTCGCCAGATCGGCTCACGGCTCCCTCTCTCGCTCTATACACTCCCATCACGTACCTTATCTGTGTACACAACCGATGAAAGCGCTGCTGCCGAGAGTTAATGTCGACCCTCGACCCCCCCGTCTCTCGCTGTGTTATATATACTCTACTTTCTTTCCGGATATACTTATTCGCCGCTGAAAAGCCACTTTCGTTAAGCTTCGTTTTAAAAACGATCCCTCCCTGTTATGCCACGCGGTCTCTCCACTCTAGCATCGTGACACGTGGATAACCTTGACGAGGATGAGGGTTGAGATCAGTGTATATAAAAAAAAACTAATTTAAAAAAGACTGATTTGGAAGCTCAAACGTTGCCGTTGACAACACATTACTCTAATCGGTCCACTTGATCGAAATCAGCGAAGCCGTAATGCGCCAACACGTATTCCGCTTTGCGGAGTACACTTTTGAGTATAAAAAGCACACGCAGCATATGTAGTGGCATACAGTTCAATCAATGTTTCCAATCACCGTTGCTTTTTCGGATTAAACAGTCAATCTGCCTGACGCGGATCTCATTATATTTAGCGAAACGTCGGCTGAATAAAGAAAATCTTTCTGAAAAGTTTCACGGAGAAGTGAAGGAGGCCAGCAGAATCGAAAAACAAAAGTTTGAAGAGTTAAAGCCTGCACTTGATTATTTTTCCCTCGCTTTTCTGGACGCCGCCAAGAATATGGATATAGCGGCGCGTTTTATGCAAAAACGGGATTTGAGCGAAGGAGAAACTATTCGAGGGTTGATGGCAAAGTATACTTCTCGGACGTGCTTTGGCGGTACTTGTATATACATATCTATATATTTAAAATATACAACACAGCAATTCAAAGTGGAAAATGTACAGCAATTAAAAATCTCGTAGAATAAAAGGAAGGACTAATTGGAAACCGATGCGGGACAGGAAAGACAAAGTCCAAATTGCAGGAATGGAATAAAAGCGCGGTGGAGCGGTGTAACGACTCGGGAATAGGTATCTGTGTATCGCAAGATATTGATTCTTAATTTCCCGGTACCGCGCAGCGAACAGCAGCGTCACGGTCCGCATTCAAGCGTGCGGGCGGTATTAAATTATCGTTTATCAAGTAATTGGAAAAGCAATACAAGTGTAGAATTACACGCAGGGAAGGCTTCTCTCGTAACTGATGCACACAGATTGAAATTCTTCGAGAAGGCCAAGATATAGCCGGAGCAGTGGTTTTAGATATTCACGGAATTTTATCTACGACTGCACACGGCATTTTTACGCTAAAAAGCTTGCAGGCGAGATAAAAAACGGATTAGATATACGCAGGACACGGGCTTGCTCGGAAGCGGCTTTCCGTGTTTTCGACGTTTTCGAAAATTTACGGATCGCTTGCTGGCTATCTTTTGCTCTCTCTTTCTCTCTCTCTCTCTCTTGGCCGCATATAGTAGTGCTGAGCGTGAAACGCTGCTATACTGGCGCCGCGCGCGCGCGATATAACTTCCGACGTAAATCCTAATAATGTCTAATTTGTAGGCAGCGGCGGCGGTAGTGCGCTCGCTCGCTCGCGAAATTTTGAGGCTGTATGCGGAGAGGGCCACGAGAGCGCGTAAAAACTTAGCTCTATGTTTTAGGGTACGATGGGGGGAGCGTTAAGATATTAAGGGCTCATTTGCGCTAAGCGAATGGCCATGCACTCTCCGGCGATATATCAAACGAATTTGTTTTTCCTGTTATTTCATTATGGCTCAGTATATCTACTGCGCGCTCAAGTTCTCGTCGTCTTTTGTTCCTTTTTGGGATTCGATCTAATTAAACTACTCTGCGCGAATGCAAATTCGCTGCCCGCTGCATTTCTATATACCTAATTAGTTATCGCATATAACAGTAGTAGGCCACTTTAATTATCGGTGAAATTGGATCTGTTTGAACGACGCGTATAAGCAGACGAGTTCTTTTTCTCTCAATTTTGAAGATTTTTTAATTCGATGATGTATACGTGCACTATAGGTATATTTGATGCGAAACGGTGCGCTGCACAGTATAATTATTAGTAATTCTATAAATATATAATGGAGAATATCTAATCATCTTTAGAGTATTAAAGATTGTAAGTGCGATTTTTATTTTGATAATATACGACTAGTTCATCTTGATGTTTATCAGACAAATCGTTAAACAACAATTGCTATGAACTGCGCAGTATTTTGAATGACATTCTCATTTTGATCTTTGCCTCCTTCTTTCTATGCATCGCATAGAGTGGGCTATTTTCCTCTCGCTCTCTCTCATGCGATTTACGAGAAAAACTGGTCGCAATCCCAAATTCGAAAATACTGATATCATGTTATTCCGCAAACTCCCATTACGTTTAAACGACACTCTTATCTGGGCTCTCCTTTTTCCGCAGTGCAGCATCACCAAAGCACTCTCGACAATTCCAAGAATGCATTCTCGCAGCGTATTTACTCAAAACTTACGACTGCGTCGATAGAGACGCAAACAAAAGACGATAGGATCAGCTTTTAATAGTTCACCACTGATATAACTGAATAAACGACGAAAATATCGATGTTCGAATTAAGTCCACGAGCATCGGTCCTCTCTGTTACAAGTCCAGTGGCATCAGAATATAATCCGTCATTCCACATAATGGCGAATTCGTCACGCCCGTATAATTCACTTTCCTGGAGAAAGTCCACCGTGAGCGTTCGCCCTATACGCTCCAGCTGTTGCGGTTCCTGCTGTTCGTCCTACAAAAACGACGAGGCTCTATTATATATAGTCGCATGCGTGTCGCCCATATATATATATAGAGAGAGAGAGAGAAAAAGAAAAAGAAAGAGCGTTCGACGGGAGAACAAAAGGTATAGGAGACGCGGAAAACCTCAACAAAAGAGGAGAAAAAACGAGTGAGAAGAGCTGCGGCTTGAGAATAAAAAATCGTCTCCGCGACTTATTAGCAGTATTCAATTTTGGTTTTTACGCGTTGAAAATGTATGCGATTGCGTTGAATTATTGTATTTAACAATTTTGCATAAAAATAGCCCCGTTGAATATCAATGAAGGACTATAGCCAGGATCAAAAGGTCGGTTTTTGTCAATATAACTTGTCGTAAGTAAACAATATCGACAAGGTTTTTCGACGAGCTTTTGCGTAATATCGACATCTCAAAGCACACGGATTGAGAACTCTACGGCGACATAATAACATCGACGGTCCAACGGAACTGGGACAAAAAGATAAATAAAAAAAGAAGAGGACCAGCTGCAAAAAAAACTTCAGACGGTTTTCTCAAAGATCTAGATTACGCAAAGAGCGCGCCGCTGGCTCAAGAGCTTAGATGCCTGCAGCGGTACGCTCGCAAGCTCTGTTATATATCGTCATATCTAAAGCTATATAAGAAATTCTACAAAAAATTCAGTTAGAGGGTTAAGGAACTCGAAAAAAATTAATTGAAGGTACACCTCTTGGGACATTTTTTCTCTCTCGTGTTATTAGGTCATACAGAGACGACGCAAAAAACAAATGCCTAACCGAAACGAAATTGGCTGCTACGTACTTTATTTCGGTTCTTCTATAACTTTCTTGTGGAAATTTAACGTGCGAAAAATTAATAAAAATATAATCATCGTTCGGTAGCGTATGCTCAATGCCTGGACGTACAAAAGTTGAGAATCGATTTTTAGCTATGATTCCAAATGTAGATCTTTTCAATGTTGCAGAAAGTTTTTTTATCTTTTCGTTATGATCATCTTCTTTTTAGAATCGTATGCACATCTTACTTATTTTATATAGAACTAGAAAACAATAGCCCTGCAGATGCGTTGTCTTCTTTTTTTTGCGTCCTCTAATCGACGAGTGGTTTTTATAGAATCCCTCATTCACGCGAGCTTGCGACAGAGATTTTCAGCTACGCTGGCTCTGTATACAGATTAGCGCACCGAGGTACGCTGGAATTCTTTGCGCCGTGCGCATGAGCTTTCAAAGAACGATAAGGTAGAAGCAGAGCGGCTGCACAAGGCGCTATACTCCGTGGAGGAAAGTGCGTCCCGGTGCTGCTCATAATCCTCTTTTCCACTCGCGGATCTCTCTATCTATATACTATAGTACCTCGTCTCTTCTCTCTCTCTCTCTTTCTCTTTTTTTTATATATATAGGTATATAAGGCTACGCTCTCGCAGATTATTCATAGAGCTGGAGAGGAGCGATTCGCTCACTGCAGCGGAAAGTTCGGCGCGAAGAGACCTCTAATACCCGTCTCCACGCAGCTATATATATATGATACTACCGAGAATGAATAAAGTTGCGGCCTCTCTCTTTCGTCGGAAAAATTTCAAAGTCGTGCTCCGTGTTCGCGAATCGCTTGCGTAATAGACAGACGAGAGAGAGAGAGAGAGAAAGAGATGGTCCCGCGCGAACTGCTATTAAAATTTAGTCCCGGCACGTGTTACACGCCTTGCCTTCTGAGTAAAATTCATTAGGCGCCGATAAGTGCATATAAAGTTTTCGAGCAAAGGCCTGCTGCTGATGCACCATCTGCTTCTTCGCGCTTCAAGCTCATTTTTCAGTCGTACTCCGTCGGCGCCGAGTAGTCTTGAGACTGCAAAAGGCTAATGCGAAGCTTTTTAAGGCAGCTTGCCAGCTAGCTCGACCTCCTCTTGCCTAATCCTCTTTGGCCAGCTCTGCCTACTTCATTAGAAAAAATCTAGTTTTGTCCTCCCAGGAGTGGCCTCTTCACTTAGCAAATTTATTCCACCTCCTCTGCAGCCGAGAGAATTCGAAACGACGACGGTCCTGAGAACGGGTTATTAAAAATCTTTTCGTAAGAATATTCCGCTAAGTCAGGCATAATTAGAAGGCTGTCACGACAAACAAGAAAATCAGAAAGGAACTGCTGCAAAAAAAATTCCAACGCGCTCGAGTAACACAAAGAAACTATGTGTACAGCGAAGGATAGCTATATAACCTTTGTTGGAGTCGTGAATCCGAGATGAGCTGTCCTCGCCGAATCAACAGTCTTGCTAGAAATCAAGAAACTCAGATTACGTTTCTCCGTTTCAGTCCCGAGAATGCACTTTGTATATACTGTGGCAGAGAACCATGCGAGAACTAATTATCCCTGGCCTGCTCACAGCGCTCAAGTATATACAGTTGAGCAAGAAGTGATTGTGGCACGCTGGATTTCGGGAAGCGTGTGCATCTGATTATCACTCGCGCTCCTCGTGAATTCCAGTCGTTATCTATTTCAACGTTATCCTTGCAATTATACGCACGATGAAGAAGCCGCGTATCTCTCAACTATATAGTTAGGGCTTTTACTCGATTGGACGTTGTTTATTACTCTGTGCTATATTATAATGAAAATGGCCTAGAGAAACGTGAACAATAAACTTCAGTCGTGTTGCTGTAAATTGAAAGGAAAGTTTACTTTGCTTACTTCTACTTAAGTTAGTTACAATGGTTATTGTAACAGTACAGAACTTTATTCAAGAGAAGCGTGTTTCTATAATATTATTTATTGATTGCTAACAGAACTTTGTTGTATTTACTTGTGTCTAATACAATATATAATTGAAGCTCGAGTTTGAGAAGATAAGATTTCTTTTCCCTACAGCATGCTTGGTGAGTGTGAAAAATTGTTATGCTCGTTAAGTAAGCGGATTAATGATAGGTCAACTTACTATTTAAGTAACTGTATTGATCTTTGAAGTCTGTTCTTTATAGCTTTTATTTCTCTTTATATAATTCTTTTATTCATTTGGGAAGTATGTACTTCTATACTACAGTTTACACTAAAAATACTTTTATTTGTAATAATATTATAATAATTTATTAAATAAACGCATAATAATTATATGATTCGAAATTATCTCTTTCGATCGAATGGTACTCTATCGATGTAAATTATCAAATTCACGAATGCAGTTTCATTATGACATTAATACTATTCAAATAATTGATTTAATATGGCAAACCGAGTGTTAACCTTTTCAGAATAATAATTCATTTTGTTGTGTTCTGCTTTCCAGTCAATCCATCGTTACCAGTCATTACATACTATTAATATATGATACTCTCGACTGCACTCCTATTATAATTATTTCATGCGATATTTTCTCAAAATAGTTCATATAGAAAATGCTGAATTCGAGCACACCATAATTTCAAAATCAATTTACACACGTAATTATTATGTATTCATTAATCCTACTTGTAACTCCCAATAAAATAAAATACTCATCATATTGCCTAAACATTATCATTGATATTATAATTATTTTTATTAATATTATTCAGTCAGTTCGCTTGCTCTTACCGAAACTCGAGAACGTGTGCACGGCTCTGCGCAGCTGGATATTCGATAGCTGCAGCAGCAGTGCAAAAGAAAATAGCGCACATGTTGATTACCAGAGCGCGCATATAACGTATAGAGGTATATACATATATATATCCAAGGGCCCTAGCGCTCTTCTGCTTTTAGAGCCAAAAGAGAATTCCGCAGGAGAGTCCATGTAAGAAAGACCGTGAAAGAGAATTCGGAAACGAGCTCCAAAGGAATTGGAACGTACATGTACGACGCTACAGCCTCGGGCGAGTCGACCGCCTAGCATTTTTTAAATAAACAATCTGTCTACGTGCTCTTCTCGAGCCGCGTCTTTATTATATATAATTTACTATGTGCGCGCAGCTATACTGCTTGTTTTTCTTCGAATTTTCCGCGGCTATCGTTGAAAGCTTTCCAATTTGAACAATCTATATTTATTATACACTGCGCAAATATCGATACGCTAGGATACTGTTTGCCAAATTTTCCGAGAAAACTAATTCCTTTTTTCTCTAAAACAATGACGAACGAGAGAGTGTATATAAAAAGGATACTATGACGATGGAAACGCTGGCGAGTGTGTATGGTTATAACGATTGCATAAAAATTCAGTTTGTTCACATCGAGTACTTTTGTTACAGATACGGCGGACCTGACACTAACGAGGTAACGGAGAAATTCAATATAGACTGGGGAACGTATTTGGTAACGAACAAGAGTATCATTTATGCGTCGATCGATGGACGAGGAAGCGGATTAAAAGGCAACAGCATGATGTTCGCTGTGTACAGGAATCTCGGGACAGTCGAAATCATGGACCAACTAAACGTTACGAGGTAAATCGAAATTTCGCAATATGCATAAAATATTGTGTAATGTGCAGCTACTAGTGTACCCCGCTTTAAAGGGAAGGCTTTCACGAGAGCTAATCTTTCAGACGGACAAAAGTCGCAAATTCAGAGTTATTAAAGAGCCACATCAGAGTGATCGGCTCAAAATTATATATCAAAGCTCATACATCGTTATATAATATAGCCACGAAAACTCTTACGGATCAGAAGTTCCGTCGAATAGCATTACGCTCTGAAAGCAGCAGTGCCGTGGCTTCATTAAAATGAGCATATATGCAATTAGTGACGTCGAATATGCTGCCTTTTCATTCGAAATATCGTGGATTTCTCATTTGCAAGCGAAATGCTCGTTCAATAAAACCCCCTCTACTGACTGGCATGAAAGACGAAAAAGCAGTATCGCACTGAAAGGGAGACAAACAAGTCGAGAGAGTTTCGCGTTTATGTATAGTTATATATATCCGCAAGTCCGGTAGCGCACGGAAGGAAGTCGGAAAGAGAATCTCCTCTGTAAACGAAAAGTTGGAAAAGTCCGATACGCATCTTTGCGAGCGCGCAAAGAAAGAGCGAACGAGGTCCGATGATAAAACTCGAGTTGAAAGAAAGAGCGGAAGAAAAAAAAAATGTTAGAGAAGAGGCCTCGTCTTGCGCGCGCGTGTGGTGTAATGAATTGAGGAACATATCCCGGCCGGTAATCCGGAGTGATCCTGCAGCGTGATGTAACCAACTTCTAACACCTAATCCCAGGACCGTGCCCGTTAAATTAACTTCTTTTCTCCTCTCCCGCCGCGGCAGAGCTTCTTTTTTTCGTTTTTTTTTTGCTCTTCCTTCCTCGCAGCGTTTCCTCTCTCCCTCTCACTCGGAAGTATAGCTGCAGCAGTAGCCGCACTAGGTATAAGTATAGGTAGCAGCACACTTTCTCCTGCATCTTCGCGGCTCTATTTCTCTCTCTCTCTCTCGCGCGCGCGCCGTCTCTCACTCTCTGGAGGGATAAGAAAACGTTAACAAGAAGAAAATTGCTCCTAACTTTGTCTGAATTTATCGGGCTCCCGGCTTTTTTCCGGCTTTTGCGGCTACTCTCCTCCTTCAGCGGCCTTTTCTCATTCCGCAACGAGGATACGCTCTTTCTCTCTCTCTCTCGCGCGCGTATACGGCGGACTAAAGTTATCAGGATGGACGCGTGTGCATGGCATAATATAAGAGAAGCGCATGATTATCCTCATTTCTCTCGAGAGAGCCGGCGAGAGAGAGAGAGAGAATTAGTCTTGTTGTCTGTATATGGCTATATTATAATCGAGTCGCGCGCTTTTACTCTGGCGCGCAGTTAATCAGCTGTGATCCGGAAATTCAATGCGCTTCCGACTACAATCACTTCTCGCGCAATAATGTCGCTGCTCATTTTAATGATATTGCCGCCTGATGCTAAACGAATAAACTCATCGTGCAACAACTTTATATTACTACTTGGACTCGTAATAAACTGTAAGAAATATTGATTTCCTCGCGGAATGAATCTCTTGAAATATACTTTACAGCTTCTTGAAAGTTTCTCACTCGCACAGTCATTATCGCTCGTCTATAACAAACAACCTATACAAACTCTGCATGCGCGCGTCTCGACAAACTCGGATTTTTCTACTTATTCGGTGAACGCGCCTTACTTCGTGTGGAACTGTGAAGCACAACATAATCGTAGTTGATAATTAAAACGAATTAGCAGAGACGACTGAAAACAGCTCGTTGGGTATAACGCACACATACACACACACACACATCTACAAACTCGCGCGCGAACGTGGATTAAATTCTCATCCAAGCGGAGCCTCATGAGGCGCGGGGGGTCAACAGCAGTTCGCGCGCTCGCTCATCATTAAAGTATACGCAGCTGGCCTCTTGAAATGCAATTACGAGCTCCGTAGACACGGCGTCTACGATGAGATAGAGAGAGACTCGTCGCTGGCATCGTGCCTGCACACGATGCGCTGATTTCTTCGACAACGCTGACGAAGCCCCCTGGAGCTGCTATATAGTAGTAGTAGTAGTAGTAGTCTCTCGTCGGCCCGTATGAAATGTTTAGCTGCAGTGTCCGTATATGTATACTTGCGCTATCGGCTCTTTGACTATAATATGCAGACAGAGAGAGAGAGAACGAGAGAGAGACAGAGAGATTCGTCGAAACACAATAAGACGCGGTGCTGAGACGTGCTTTTGCTCTCCGAGTGCAATCAGCTTGCGGATTCTAAGCAGCCCGTGGAAGCCGGCTAAACCACACTATACTGCTGCAGTAGTAGCAAGGAGCGGATCTCTTCTTCAAAGGAAAGATGCCGCTGCATACATATATGCATGCCGAGTGCCGTGCTCGAGGCCAAGCAGCAAGCAGCAGCAGCAGCAGCAGCAGCAAAGAGACCGAGAAAGATGACAAAGACAAGGGGGTTCGTAGCTATACAGCAGCATGGCAGCAGCAGAGTAGTATTCGGGGGCAAGGGCCGCTGCAGTACAGAGAGAGGGAGAGAATCCAGCGCAAAGGCTCTCGCGCGATTCCGCAATCGCTTGGCCGCTCTCCAATTTCGCGACTGGCTTTTTGCGCGCAGGACGATCGCGTCGCGCCAGCAGCAAAACACTCGCCGCAGCTGCTGGTCCAGGCACACATACACACATACACGTACGCGAGCGTGGACGTCTGTACTGTATGTATATATGTAGATATTGCGTGCGGTGCGGGTCACGCCCCCGAAAAGGCTGTGCCCGCAGCGGCTAGCTATACTCCTCGTTGTCGTCGACGACTTGTACCCGCAACCTCCTGATACTCTCTGTATCCGGATGAAACTTGCGACCGGATATATGTCTTATACCTATACTGCTCCGTAATTTTATTACAAAGTGGAACTCACTCGCTCTTGTACGGACTGGTCACTTCTTCGTTCGTGTTAGTTAAGCTCATCTCTGTAATGTTCAACGATATTTTGACTCTTATTTAGTCGTCTTGATTGTTTCGATAAATTTCTTGGTTCCACTATAAATGTTACACACTTTAAATCAACGAGAAAATAGATTCATGATTTTTTTTCAAATGCAGCTTACACACTCTGTTCTTGAGAAATTGTTTTCGCGGAACGATATTTTTGTAAATTTACAAGCGTGAATGTTTTTTCTCTACTTTTTTTCGTTAATTCATATTTTCCATTCAGTTTGACGCGCAGTTTTATTTGCAAAATAATTTAATTGACTATAATTTACACAGCTCACTGAACAGAAATGTGAAATTAATGAATACATTCTTCATTTCAAATAAGAGTATTGAATTCGTTGCGCAAAAGTCTTTGGAATTTTTTAATTAGTTAGCGGAAATTAATAATTCATTATTAATCAAGATCGCACGTAATAACGACGTAATGTATAATTTAGTCAGTACGAGCGTCCCGATTGATGGATAACACGAAATCTCGGGACGCTCGCGCGTCCGAATCGACGGTCACGATAGCAGTAGAGGACCGTATATAGCTGCTATATACGACGGCGGGAAGTGGAGAGAGAGAAAGAGCGAGAGGCAAAGACGTCGATCGAGTGTGCGAGTCGCAATTGGAATAAAGGAAAAGCAATTTGAATCGGGAAGAAATGTCAAGGGGGGGAATTGACTCGTTCGATTTCGAGGATTTTCCCAGAACCAAAGGGATAAAAGCGTAGATGGAAGAGGGATATTATAGATTGTCAGATATTCGAATCTTGCGCGCAGCCTTTCAGCGCTTCTCGCTCTTTCTCTCTCACCGCGGCAAAGAGACAGAGAGAGAGAGAAAGAAAGAGAAAGACTCTCGAGTTTTGCGGAGTATTAGCTCGTGGAATGGCCTCAGATATCTATATGCATGCATAAGAAAAAGCTTCTTCGAATTGTTATAACCTCGGAATTAGAGCTATAAAACGATTGCTGTTCATATATATATACGCACGCTCCTTTAAATGGAACGTGCGAGGCCCAGAACTAATTTTGACTTTTAAAAATGCAGGTTTGTCTAATTAAGACTTTTGAGCTCGCACTTCGCAAATTAAACTTATTTGATAAGCTTTCGGTAATAATTAAATCAGATGTTCTCGAATAAGTGGGAAAAGTTTGCAAACCGAACCATCGTACGCTTCCCGCGCTTCCAACTACACGATTCGACTTTGCAGCGCAGGTTCCGGAACTTATTTTAATTAACCCCTTTGCTCCTGTAGTTTACAAAGTCGTTTTTCGAGTACTTTTATCATTTTCCGCGTTTTCATGAAATTTTTAAATTGAATATTGATCTCGGGAAATACATTACTCACCGAGGCTGCTTGTATATAGAAAGAGTTACGTATATACCTACTGCTATAAAAGTACTAAATATTCTATCTATAAACATTTTAAGTAAACTTTACTTAAAAATTTAAATTATCGTTACTAAAAAAAGTTGGTCCTCCCTCATTTGAAACAAAAACTCGAGGATAACTTTTGCTATGAAAATATTAGAAGTGGTATAAGTAGTCACCTGTACCTATAAAAATTATTAAATATATAACTATTTCTCATAAAGAAAAGTTAGATTGTTGATTTTACTGAAAATAATAGTAACAGAAAAGTCGCAGTAAAACATGGATTTTAGTAGCCATCGCTTACCCGATTTTTCTCAGTGAAAATAGAATGCAATCAATGTCAAAGATCCTAACGTTAAATTTTCCATTTTTCAGGCATTTACAAAATAGCTTTCCCTACATCGATCGCTCAAGAACTGCGATATGGGGCTGGAGCTACGGAGGCTACGCGACGGGCATGGCTCTGGCAATGGATTTCAATGGAATTTTCAAATGCGGCTTGTCAGTTGCACCAGTGACTGACTGGACGCTTTACGGTAAGAGTGCTGCATTTTATCATCGATTCAAAAGTTCTGTACATGTATATATATAAATGCGCTTTCGACTTAAAGCATCGCAACAGATCGCTTGCTCCCTTTTTCCATTTTAGTGCTATTTTATAAGCCATTCTCATGAATAAGTTTCTCGCGAATTTGCATACAATTTTTTCGAAAATTTTCGTGTATTCTGTCAAAATTTATTCAAATATAAGCGTGCATTACGTACAGATTCTAGTTCAGTTGGGACAGTATTAGATTTTTTATGCGTATAAAACTTCTATCTATATGTAAAGTAACTCGAGCAAAGATGACTTTATGCAAAGAAGTCTATGCATTTTCCAAAATTAGTTTTACATACGATACTCATTTTATTAGTATTTGCATATGTTTATTAATTAATACATTCACGATCAAAAACAATGCAAATTTTAAACTTAACATTTCGAAAATTATCTTCTGCCTTTGATGTTGTTCAAATATTTGGATCGTTTATGTGCCACATATTTCTTGTTTAAACATCAGCGAAAAATACACATGTCATATATGTAAACCTGTTAAAATAACAGTTGAGCAAAACGACCCGGTAAAGCGAAATACTGTTTTTAGATGCTTTGCTATTTTCTGTGTCAATATTAGTAACCTTGCTAACTTTTACATAACAGACGGTATTCTTTGAATAAAATCATGGAAATACTGCGCATTCGTTATAATACATAAGGCATTGCGTTATTCTGAACTTTGTAAAATGTTTGAACTGAGGTAAAAATATGAGTTTTATTCGTTTTTTATATGTAATAAAAAGAACAGCAATTAATTATCCTACAATTGCAAGTCCAGAGAAAATAATAAAGCAACGTTGCAATAAAAGGTGTTGACAAAGCAAGGAGCACGGCTTTGATAATAGCAACAATATGTTTTCTGCTCATATAATGTATACTTTCCTTCGAATCTCATAAAAGTATACTGCTCGGCACCGACTAATTACAAAGGAAAAGTGTCGCTATAGGTATACCATTAGCATGTGCGCAGAAGAAAAGTCTCTCGTAGAACGCTAGCTTTTATTACTGCGTATTCGCGCCTGCATCCCGTCAAAGGTCCCTTTTCCTCGATCCTAACTCTTTTTTTTCCTTTCTCTCTGTTTTTCATTACCAAGAAATCTCATTAATCTTGCTCTTGTGCAGTGTAACGCAGCATATATAGCCCTACATATACAGCAGCGCGCTCGACGTCACGATATATACCTCGACGCTGATTAATTAGGATAACCTGTTTTAATTACAGATTCCGTCTACACGGAGAGGTTCATGGGCCTTCCTAATGTCGCCGACAATCTCGGTGGCTACGATCAAAGCCAGCTTCTCAACAAAGTTGACAATATCAAAAACAAGGGCTACTACCTGATCCACGGCACCCTCGACGACAACGTGCACTACCAGCAGTCCATGCTGCTTGCCAAAATGCTCGAGCAAAAAGATATTCTCTTCAGGCAGCAGGTGAGATTCGGCGAGAAAATACGACAACGATTTTCCGCTCAAAATGAATGCGAGCTCAATCTAGAATTTCTTATTTTTCAGACATACACCGATGAAACTCACGACATTGCTCGAATGCGTCTTCACCTGTATCATTCGATGGAAAACTTCCTTGACGAATGCTTCAAATCGTCTTCATGATTGAAAAGTGGCCTACATCGTTGATGAATAAATTGTATGATTTGTACATAGATGTGTACAATATTGTAACATGATTGTTTGTGTAAATATTAGATTCCAGAATGATTCAGGTAGCACCAGAAGCAGTCGTTAGTTACAGAGAGAACTGCGTGTAAGGAAGCATTTTTCATATGAATATTTTTTATGAATCACAAAACGATTATATTACGAGGCGAGAGATATTGCGCGATACTAGTTGAGATCATCTTGTGAATGAATTTTTATTGTCCAGTGAAACGAATGACCTTTGCGCTATTGTAATTCGTACTTACTAACTGTTAAAAGTATATGCTTTTTATTCGATTTTACAAACCAGAAAATCATGTTGAATGTATAACACTATATAAGAGCGAACGAAGATTCTCGTATGTTATTTGTTATATTATTAATTCATAGATCATGAAACGAAATTTATGGGGGTGAATTTTAAAACGAAGAAAGAAAATAATTTTATATTTCTTGTTGACCATTCAGATTGTATAACTCTTCTTTTCTTAGAGAATTCTTTTATTTTCTGTGATGAATGAAAATTTTTGTCCTACAAACTTTATTGTTGTTAAAATAAGATTTCATATTATGACTGTGTGATATACTACACAATAGCGTATTTATATGTATATAAGAAAATACTACCGATTTCAGCGAATCAAAGTTTTTTAATCCAACAAGGACCATTGCAACATTTTGGAGGATTAATCAAAATGAATTTATTAAAAAAAAACTTGTTAACTTTTAATATTCGAGGTCTTTAAATTGTGTAAATATTGAGCTCATTTCATCCAAGCGTAATCAAGGTAGAATTTCGTAGGATCTGCCTTCGCAGACTTACAATAACATTAAAGAGCTGCTTGTATAATCATCATCAATTATTTGTTAAATGTAAAACAAATAAAGCTCTATGTTTTATTAAATTTGTCTTAATTTTTACATTATAAACCTTAATATACATATAATTCACGAGTTTTCAGTTTCTTTGAATCTGCAACAAAAAAATACATTGCATTAATTTTTATGTTCTAGTATAATCACCTGTTGATTTATGCGATTATCAAAATAATTTTATTTACGTACTTGCATTTGGTACATGTGTAAAATACTGTTTGACCTTCATCAGCAGATCTTAATTGTAATGTGGCATAGGACATTTTGTCATTATTACACTGAGGACACCGCCGCTCAACAACAGGGCCATCAGCTTCTTCATCATCGTCATCATCTTGTTTAGCCGATGCGTAGGTATCTTTATTATTGAAAGTAACTGTGTAAGTCATGGCCATAGCTCCAAAAACTAAAAAGAAAATACAAATAACCAAATGTAAAATATCTGGTTGTGAAGTATAAACAATTTTTAAATAACTTTTGTGCTCATAAATTGTCATTTCAGATGATTAAAAATTTACCAAAGTAAAATATTAATAAATTCGAAACACACAAGATTATGCTGTCAACATAACCTCAAAAACCTATATTATTCCCATTGCTGTAAGATTTTGGTCAAATCGATTTTTGCATAATTTGTTGTTCAAGCTTTATTATTCATAAACATATCCGGTGCAGGCCACATGCAAAACTCACTTAATAATAAGCAGATAGCTTCAGTACGAACCTTCAGCGCCCCAGACTCGTTTACACGCGTAGCAAGTGACGCCGCCTCGATCACCCAGTTGTGGCAGAATTGATCCACAATCCGGGCAAAAACCAGGACTCGTCGTGAAAGACACGCCGTCGTCAGCAGAACTCATCTTTAATCAACTTTCGTTCGACACTTGTGCCTACAAAACTTGTTTATTTTCCGAGACTTCTATAAAGAACTGCGTAAAAACCAACCAGCTCATGCTTCAGCTACTTTGACGTTGCTTTGACTACTGCCACTAGCCGCTACATTCACGCAGCAGCAGAAAACGCACGTGGTTTCGGACAGTTGGTGAGTTGCGCATGCGTATGTGACGTCACTGAAATAGTGGCGGTAATACTTAAATCACAAAATTGATTTATAGCTTAATTTGGTAAATAATTTGCTGGCTCTTTAAAGGTAGATCAGTATTAAAATTAATAACGACGTAATAATAAATATCAATACATATGATTGTGTATTTGAATAATTTCGTCGTATATTATTGCTATTAAAAAGAAAGATTGATCTGATTCTGACACTAAATTAAGCTCTTATTTTCTTTATTAAGCGTATATAAATTCTGACAATTCAATAATTCGAATAGTCATTATTGCATAATCAAAATATTTTCAAGAAACAAAAAAATATTTAACAATTAATATATATTATTTTGTATTTTTAAAACGTGTAATAAATTGAATCACTAATTGTAACAAGGGACGAAAAATTCGTTACCAAGCGATATGATATTTTTTTACTATTTAATTTGTTTGGATTGAAAATTCGTCTGTGATTAAATTATATTTTAATATTAGAAAGTTCTGTCCGCTGTAATGCCAATATATGCACTATAATTAAATTAACTCTCTCTGTTATCGTTATACAAGTATAATGAAGATAATAATTTATCAACTCCACTAATGTACGTACGTAAAATGTTTGCTTTCCAGAACGTCTTGCGATTCTTGACTAGCTGCAGTTCGTATATTTGATCGCCTTAGCATTCAGATTCATTAACCGAAGGCAATAAGTGCATCACCATCAAAAATGCGCTTTTACCACATATTTGCTGGTATTATATTCGGCAGTACGATTATGAAATCATCGAATGGGTAAGTGTGCCATCAAAACTAAATTTATTTAGAAAGACAAACAAGTGCGTTAAAATATCTAATTCCATTTTTAAACGATTTGAATTTTGACTGCAATATTGGATAACGTTTTATATTACTCTATTATTGATGTTTACGGAGAACAAACCATCTTATCAGCGAAATTAATTCGAATAATTTCTATCTCTATACGTAACATTCTCATTTACGAAAACTCGTCCACAATTAAGTGTCAAAATTTTCAACGACAAAAATGACATAGCAATAATTTTATCCTATCATTTTTCAGAAGCAAGCTCATGTTCGACTTCACGAAGCTGGACAATCTGGACGGCTGGAAAGAGTCGTCGGACACAGTTCGCACAGTTGGCATGTCCAAGGCGACCTTAACACTCCAGAAGACCCAAGTCTTCCAGCGCGCCGTCTTCTTCACACTTCTAAATCCTCAGCCCAACGGCGCAGGTTTCGCTGGTATGCGAATCCCGGTAAGCTGGGACTTACGCGAGTACGACGAGTTGAGAATCAGGTGTCGAGGACAGGGTCAGAACTCACACTACAAGATCGTGCTGCGACACAAGGGTCAGCAATCCAACGACGACATCGAGTACGAGCAGTTCTTCGATGCACCCATGTCCAACAGCAGCTTTTCCGATGTCCTGTTGCCTCTTGACAATTTCAAAGCTTACTTCCGTGGTAGAGAGGTAAAAGACGCGGAACCACTGGATCGAGCGCGTATAAGCATGTTTGGATTGCAGATTTACGGAGGTGTTTACCTGCCGATCAAGCAGTCCGGTGTCTCTGCTCTGGAGATCGAGACGGTCGAAGTTCGCAGGAACAACGAGCTGCCTGCGAATAATTAGTTTGTTATATACGTTTTCCGATATAGATTATAATTGTGTTATGCTTAAGAACTTATTTTGTAGCTTCTTCGATTTATATTGTATTGTACTACATGAATAAATATGCTCGCTCGCAAGTATAAGAATTGTTATTTGGATCATTTGTCTTGTTATCATACGGTATTCGACCGTCAAGTGTATCGATCAAACAATATTTAGGAACAGCATCCTACAAAAGTTTGTAAATATATTAATACGACGATTTGTATATCAGGATATCAGAAAAATTTCAAGGGGATGTAACAAAAAAAATTATTCTCTCAGCACCGCCTACCTATTATAATCGATCAAAACATTTCACCGTAATGATTGTGCAGGCGAAGAAAAAATCCATAAATTCCGAAGCGATTTTCTATTCTTCCCCCCCTCGTTTCGCTGTCTATATTTATGTCAGCTGTCACATCAGCACGCTGCTTACATTCCTCTAAACAAGAAATTGATCAAACTTGTCGAGCCGCTCGTCCTTGCATCGAGGCTCAGAAGTATTATTATGTATAATATAAAGAAGGGCGCGAGAGCCTATAGAAAAGAAGCGATAAGAAAGGGATGTTATCTACAAGTAGGTTCGTCGACCGAAATCATAATCATCTATAGGGCTGCACATCATTACTGCAGAGCCAATGAGGAAGAGCGTATGATATATACTGTGCTTGGAACTAAGATATATACACAACAGTTAAAAAGGAAGCTCCTAGCAAGACGTTCCATCAGTAGGCTTTTCAGTAAAGCCACGTGCAGCTGCCGATCGCGGCCTACTACCTACTTCTATAGGCTCACTCGCTCTCTGTGTGTGCCTCAAATGACTCGAGGACACGCGAGTCTGGCCCATGCCGTGACGATCTCCGCCCGGCGACTTACATTTCGGGAAGGGAAGATCGATTTCCTTCCTGTATATTTGGCACAATTTGAGAGAGAGTCTGCTTCTTTTTCCGTCGCAGCGAGAGTCGATCGCGAGAGATGACATGGCACATCGCTGATTCGCTCATTTGACTCTAGCTGTGCTCCCAGGTGTGACATGGTAGGCCCAGCATCAGGGTGAGTAGTCCTATTCTATTATCTCCTCAGTTGTATATTTACTATATCTGTAAGTCTGTATATCTATTGTATTTCCGTGAGCCGGTGTAGGAAATACGAATTTAATTCACGCACTGTGGGCAGATTTTTGTGACTGAGAATATTCATCGATTTTATTAGTTTTATTCTCGTGCGATTTCATGTGTGATTATGTCTTTTACGATATGAGAAAAGAGTCGATCAATGCCATATTATTTTTAAAATCAAGGTCGCGGTGGTGTTCGTGAATTTTTGCTCGCTCTTATATTTATATAGAATTATTTTAACGGACTTATATTGGATGATATTTTCGTGATTAATATGTCGAATTGTAATTTCACACATATATTGTATAGTAATTTATTCAACGATCAAATTATGTAAATTACAGTTTCTAATAGAAATGAATGTGTTATTTTTAAAATTAATATTCTAGAAATCGTGAATTTGTCGGGAAATGACGATGAGATTGATATAATTTAATGATGCTTGATCATTTGCTGTTTAATTTTGACATATTATGTATTTTAAATGTTCACTTTCTGGAATTAAACATTTTCGCATTAACTGAATTTCCGGCTAATTAATCAAACAACATACTTGACGAACCAATTTCATTTACCTATAATCGACGGTATTATCAATCACTGAATAATTTGTACGCGTATGTTTCAAAGAAAAATTCTTAAAATTCGAACGTCACCATATATTATATTGTTATATATTAATAGAATCTTGATGAATTTTTCAGAAGTGTTCAGACCTTGTTTGATTTTACGAGACTAGACCAACTGAATAATTGGACAGAACATTCCGACACTACGAAGCCCAGTGGCATGTCCAAAGCAGTTCTCGTACTGCAAAAGTCTCAGCTTTTCCAAAGAGCCATTTTCTTCAGTCTCTTCGTACCAAAAGCAAGTGGCGCAGGCTTCGCTGCCATTCGCTCAGAGACGAATTTCGACTTGAGGGAACATCATTATATCGCCATCAAGTGTCGAGGTCAAGGCGTCAACTTCAAATACAAGATGGTCTTAAGGCACAAGGGACTCGGCAGGGATTCTGCTGTCTACGGACAAGTTTTTACGGTATATATACCTAACTTATCTTTTTCTTTTATATATCGTTATTTTTTGCACGCACGAACCGCGACTTTGAATACAGCAAGAGACCATGAACTTTGCGAGACACTCTTCTATAATAGCTGTTTAAAAGGAGTTGTTTGGAAATACAAAATATGTATTTCAATGTAGTGTATATAAAATTTAATGGGCCGCAAAAAAACAGAGGCAGTAATCTGCATCGTCGATTAATTTAAATAACAGTAGTCGCACTGTTTTTGTGGCTTTCAGGTAACTGAAAACGAGTTCGTAACGGTGAAATTACCATTAGAAGATTTCAAGCCCTACTATCGGGGCTTGCCATTGCCCTCGGAAACGCATCCATTGGACTTATCGGCAATTACGAACATGGGAATTAAAGTCGACAATGGACCGTATCTGCCGGATAATCAGCCTGGAGTTTCGGCTTTGGAAATCGATTGGATTAAAGCTGTTAAATGATTGATACCGTTGATTATATTATTTTTGTCTCCCCATTTTCTTTTATAAATATCCATCAAATTTTAGTTATGAACCACGATGACTGTATAATCTAACAACTTTAAATTTAAAAGTATTTTGAATAAGTAATATGTTTCATATATACATAAATATATTTTTTTTATTCTATTGGCTTAATTGTCTTTTGCTTTTATATCAATCCAGACTCTTACAGAAGAAGGTGCGCAAACATAATTTAAAATTGAAAATAAACGGAAACAAAGATTATATTAGATATATATAAGTATCGATATAAATTACCCATTTAAAATGAAAATGTACAGACTGCTATATTAATTGTTAACTAGCCAGTTTTACCTCGTTCGTACATTAACTATTGTTGTTTATTTATAAGCCCGTTCATTATACGAATTTGTTTATCAAGTCAGACACATCATCAGTCATCAGACTTTGAGCGCAACCGAGTATTAATGGTAAGCAGTCGAAAAAATAAATTTAAGAAACTCGTACATCATACTCTCGAAAGATGTGTGCAGGGACAGAGTATGATAAGCCTTTATTTATCATTTGTGCATTTTTGTTTCACGTAGATTTTCCTTATATTTTGGAAACAGTTTGTCCTAAATTAATCATATTGAAGGAAATGCAATCTTAAGTACTAATTTTATTTTTTTTTAATGTTTGATTATTAGTTACCTTCTCTTAGTGTTAGTCAGAAAATTTTCTCAATTTTCTTAGATATGTACCTTTATGGATAGTGAAATATGTTATGCAATTAAATATATTTATTTTTTATTAATTCTGCAAAAAACGGGAGGAAAAGTAGCGTTATTGAACTTTCTTTTACATTCTTCTCTACTTATGCATGTAAGTCACAAAGAAGTACTGCATCGTCTACGTTAATATCAACGTCCGGTAAAGCGCCTTCAAGTAACCCAGCGAGCTCATCAGTAGTAGCACCGTTATTAACAGCATCTTGTAATTCTTGACAAACGTCATCAGGAAGAGCCTGGCATCCTTTAAATATAATTGTAAAAATAAATATATCATCAATTTACAGAAAGAAAAATACAAGTCTACAAGTAACGATTGAATCGATATAAAATCATGTATAGGCCCAGGACAATAATTTTGTCACTGAATTCTCTCAAAATAAAATATTATATTCTATTTGGAAACTAATGCGATATTGATTTTTTTATTTGGGGCATTGCATCACAAAAAACAACCAAATGAAATATATATATATATAGTACAAAAGTTACCTATTACAGTATAAACTTACTTATCATACAAATAATTTTAGTAAAAAATAAGATTTTTTAAATTTACTAAATATTCAACAGACTACTAATACGAAATAGAAAAAAGAATCAGTCGTGAAAATCGAAAATTAGCAACTACAGCAATATAAAAATCATTTATTTGGATTTACAAAAACAAACACAGTATATAAATATCGTCTTATTTTCCAATTAGAATATACGATATATTATACTTAATTTTGAACGAATTGGTTAAGATCGCATGTTTTGAAGTTTTGATACGCGAATTCAGTGTAACATCAAAATAGAACAATAAGAAACAGTTTGAGCAAAAAAATGAATTATTTGTGGTAAAAGCAAATAGTTTATGATATTGTTTTGAAAACTACAAAGCCTGCACAAAATATTTGGATTTTACTTTTAGAAAATAATTTCAACTAATATATTAGCTTACTTATATTGACGACCATTGCAAATAATAGGGCCAACAAGAGGAAAACGGTTGATGTGAACTTCATTGCGACTTAAATAAGTGACGGTACCTTCTCAACTATACAGCTAAACGTTTACTTATTGATGCAGCTATAATGAGTGACTGTATATTTATACCGACTTTAATTTGGCAGAATATAATGAATATAATCGCAAAATGCATTTTGAACGACGACTGTTATACGCGCGTTTATGTACAGTATATGAGCATTTCCACGAAAAATTTGCAATAAATACATTTCGTTTAAGGGCGCACCTACCTACCCGATAATTTTTTTCTGGTTCGTTTACAACATTATGGAAATGGGAAAAATGGAGTGTTATCTGCCCGAACAAGTGTCATAAGTTTTTGGCCAGTTTGAGTTCTCTTATTGTGGAGAATTTAAAATTAATGACAAGTATAGCCATCACTTATTTGCTCAACTATTAAAACTCAACGTTTCAGATCTCGAACAAAAATCGCATATTCGCACTAGAGTCAAATTACACGAAAAAACAGGGTTCAATTAAAACAAAAAATCGTTAAAAATATCTAATACGTTGAAAGAGAGCAAAAAATATAAAAATCTTTATGACTTGTCACATTTTACTATCTGTTTTTTAAAATTAAACCATATAGTATAATAATAATATGCTGCGCCAAACAATGCTAAATTGTATCCAACCGCGTACCAAACTGTGGCATATCGTACGTACCAAACTATGCTAAACTATGCTGTCAATACGGACATTTCGCACTAGTTTGGCATAGTTTCATACAGTATTAAATTTTTAGAAAAAATAAGTACATTATGCCACAAGGCTGCAAAGTAGGAGAATCTCACTTGAGTCCAAACATTTATAAAACTGAGTAAATGGCACCCTCGGAAACAATCTTCTCCTTCAGGCAGTACACCTATTGGCGGGAAAAATCTGTTACTTTCGGCCCTTGTTGCATAACGTACTATTAGTGTGGTACAGTAGGCATAATAGTATTATGACATAGTATTGTACAGTTTTAACATTATTTATGCCAGACTTCGTTAACCTAAAACACGTAAACAAAATGGTTTTTAAAAATTCAACCGTGGATTGTGCAGATTCGTGTTAAGCTATGTAAATTTGTTAAATTATCTGTTAGAACGACAGAAATACAATTTTTTTTTTTTTGAACTAGCATTGTGAAATCTATCTCAAAATATGCAAAATGGCGCAACATGTCCGAATTGGTATAATATGTCTAGCATAGTGTAGCACAGTTTAGTACAGTTTGGCAGGATATGGGTATAGGGTAGGCAGAGTTGAGTACGATTTATATTGGTAAACTTTTCATTTCCTCTAGGAAAGCTCTTTTCTTCTGCTTTCATTTTAAAATTGTATATTAAAACTCTGTTTGTTGATTAGCTGTATATATAATACATGTATGCTTATCAATTAATTTTTCTTTAACCCTTTTTATAAGCATATGATACATGCAGTTGTTTCAAATTTTTCGTGGAAATGCTCATATGATGTATATTATTTATAATTCATTTAGTTGTTGCGAAGTCACATTATTAAAAGATTAGTTATCAATAACTATAACATACTTTCTACTCCGTCTCCCATTCTTTACGTAACAGTGGCATATCGACTTTAGTTTGTTAGAATAATGAAGATAATTACTAAATGCATTTTACCGAAATTATATTGTTTGCGTGAAAGTATAACAGGAAAAACAAATTATTCATCAACTTACGTATATCTGCTAATCCATTTACACGTGGCTTATAAGTTCCAAAGTAATTTCTTGTCCCTATAGTATATATATTGAAAAAAGTATTAATTAAAACTTTAAAATAAAAATATCGGTGATGGATTTAATTCGTTTCAGATCAGCTCTTAAATTAGCTGAAGAAATTCTTCATGCTCAAGAAGTTGTGTCTGGAAGTCACGAGTAGAGACTTTAGAGACCAAGTTAGCTAAAATAGACTTACTGAATTGCGATACCGCCGACGAAAAAATGTTAGAGTATCTAAGAATCGAAAAGCACAAAAAATGTATGCATCAGTTCGAGACGAATGTAGATATCTTATTTAGTATTATTGGAAGAAATGACAAAAATGGTGTAACCCTACTTCATTATACAGCCAAGAATGTCCGAGTTAGAATAATGGAGATTCTACTGGAAAACGGAGCCGACGTTAATTTGATCAGCATGGAAGGAAATATAGCTCTGCACGAGGCTGCGAAAAATGGTTGAGTAGATTTGGTCGAACTTTTACTTCAAAGTGGTTCAATACATAATATGCGAAATAAGAAGGGCGCAACGCCACTAGACTTGTGCGCAAATGAAAGTGCTAAAAGTTTACTAACGACAGTCGGAGAAATATTCGAAGATGCGGCGAAAGGAGATAATCGAATTCTTGCAAAACTTGTAAATCTTCAATTTAACGAATTAGAGACTATTTGGAATACTCGTAATAGTCAAGGAAAACCCGTTTCGAAAGTAATTATTATGCATGGTCACAAAGATCTTTCTCAAAAAGTGCAAAAAATAATCCGCACTCGAACCAGTGATATAAGCTTTTGGGATATTGTAAAGATAGTATTTTCAATTTTATTAATAGTGGGGATATTATTAATATTTTTTATTAAAACCTCGACGACAACTTATTCTGTTTACGATCGTTCAGCGACTGGATTATACGAATGCGGGAAGCCAATTTAATTCGTTTTAATGTAATGCGGAACATATCGATACATTATGTACATAACTTGAACTGAATTTTCTACCAAAGAAATAATTGCAAAAAAATGCGCTTGCTCTGTAAATAACTTAACGTACCATTGTAATTTAGTATATAAGTTGTGATTTTTTGTATTATATATTTTTGTTAATTAGAAATAAGAAGCTATTGTATATTACTCGATTTTTATAAAATACATAATTTATATAAGAAAATAATTATATTTTTATCTTTATTATTTGAGGCTCAAACTCCCGATTTCTAGAAAAATGTAATTAATATAATCCTATTATTCAAAGACATGCGAGCATATATCATCGACTAACAGCTGCATCGTAACAACATATATTAAGATCCGGGAATTTGTAACCAGATTTCAACCTTCAAATCAATGATTGGTTGATATGGCTAATTGGATAGAGAATCATGAGTTATTGATTATGACTCATGTGTCGAAGGGGCTATAGATGATGGCTTATGGGTACTTGTCGGGTAACTTATCTCATTTAGTATATCTCGTAGAAAAACGTAGATCAAGTCAGGTTAAACTTCAGATCAACTTCAGTTCAGTTTATTTTCGCTTCATATTCAAAACTTACATACCATACAAAATTAATTAAAAATCTTCAATAGTTAAAAAATAGCCATATTACTCGCTTGAAATATTCTTGAATTCTGCGTCAGAGCTAAAAGACCTAAAAAATAATAAAGCATACGCGATTGACAAAAGTACGCTAAGTAGAAAAATTAATTCCGTACACGGAAATATTTATCAAATAAAATTGTTAATGCTGTTAGGGGATCCATAAAATTCAAAACGCAGTAAATGATTGATTGCGTATTCTGTTATAATATTGTATGTTATATAACATATTTTAAGTATATTCTTAAATCCTATACTATACCTGCAACAAAAATTGTAACCACATCCCATATAAAATATATCAGGTGAGATCTCACCTGAGATTTTTCAATAGGGTCTGCTTTGATATATGTACATACCATATAACGAAATATCGTGTAGATACTACTGGAGTATAGTTCATTTGCGTTTTTTTAAGAAAAATAAATTTTTGATTTTTTAAATAACGTTATTCTGGATTCAATTACTGAAATCCGAATTCATAACTTTTATCTCAATACCTTCAAGAAGATACTTATTTCTGATGAAAACTTCCTCACCGCCCTAGTAAAAATTTTAAAATAAACGTAAGAAAATATAACAGCGTATAATGAAATGTAAGAAAGTGTAACAGTCTGTTGAATTTCGGACCTTCTTTACGTTATATTATGTTTTTTATACTAGACTAGAACGTCATCTGCAGGCACGCAAGCGCGCCCAGTAAACAAGTTTATCAAATAATAACTTTCTAGGTTCTGATATGATAGAATTAATTTTCAACAAACATATAGATTTCGCGCCATTGTGAAATAACCGAACAGGTAGAGTTTGGACAGTAATTATTTCATTCATTGACAATATGTATATAAATATTAGATACACTTCCCATATAATATAGAGTCTTTGAGAAAAACTCTGAAACACGACCTTTTTTGTTTGGCCAAATGCAGTGGACTATCCTTATTGTTTAGCTATATATAACTTTCAATAAATTCAAATCTCATATAAACGTAAATTAGATAAAAAAAGGAATCATAACTATATAACTAAGTAATAAGTGTTCGTCAATGTAATAGTTTAGAGATTTTTTTTCCTCATTTGGCGCAGCTACGCGCGTCAAAGCTTATATACATTGCTGCAGCATCATATAATATATCGAGTGTAGCATATAATAAGTAAGTAGTAAAAATTAAAATAAAATTTGAGCATGTAAAGAGAAATATTGATGTAACCCCGTGAATAAATATTTTCAGTCAGACAGTTCTTGGTGACACAGTAAATTGTAATAATACTTAGTGCACATAACTAAAGCCAAGCAAACTTTATAAAAGTTTTACCTACAACTGAATTTACTTAGTCCTCTACATAACTTTTACTATATACGTGCGACGTGCTGCAAATATTATACACGCGTATGTATGTACCGCACAGTCGCGCAGTATATAATTGCAAAATGAAAACATTATTTTTTCTCTTATTTGCTTATTTTTTGTTTGTGGCATCAATCAATTTTGAGACAACAATAACAATATAGTCTAAGTTCAAGCTGATCAACTATAAACTCATATCAGATCCTACTGTTCCTGTAGTTTCAGTTGATTGTCCGAAAATCACACATATATACCTATACACGCATCAGTTACACACAACAAAAGAGACGCGCTCGCTGCTCGTACAACACAATACATATATAGGTTTGCACGACTCGCGAAATACGAATACGCGAAATATTCGCAAGCAAGAACTCAAGAAGGAAACATGGCGCCCGTGGATAATTCGCCGGCTAGCAACATGGGAGGTTTTGAATTGATTTGTTCACTAACATCGAACGATATCATTCCAGTACACAAGTACAAGTCGGCCAACACTGGCCTTACAGTTTTTATCGCGGAAGTTGACGGTCCCGTCGTCTGCGGTTACTTGGGTCTAGGTGAGCGTCCCCGACTTAACCTAAAAACTCTCTCTTACTATTATTGTTTCTACAATCCAACAAATTTTCCGTTTTTCAATTATTACTAGTCAATTTTTCGTTTCCAAATACTTACTTCATAACATTGCAGCAACCGAGGCATTTGACGACGATGGACTACCTCACACATTGGAACATCTCATATTCTTGGGTAGCGAAAACTATCCTTACAAAGGCATTTTGGATCTACTTGCAAACAGATGCCTGGCTTCGGGTACCAACGCATGCACCGATGTCGACAATACATTTTATACCATGGAAACAGTTGGGAGCGAAGGTTTCTTGACCCTGCTACCGGTATATCTTGATCATATCCTTTATCCTACTCTCAAGGTGATTTTTTGCTACTACACAAGAACTTTTTACTACTTTCCTGTTTTCGAACCAAGACTTTCGAACTTTCTGTTTATTAGGATTCAGCATTTATTACTGAAGTTCATCATATCACTGGGGAAGGTGAAGATGCAGGTGTGGTTTATTGCGAAATGCAAGGAAAAGCGAATGTTGGAGAGTGTCTGGTACATAATGAGTTGAAGAGAGCCATTTATCCTGGAAAATGTGGATACAAATCCAATACTGGAGGTAATTTAAGCAACTGTTAATTTCACATGCTTGATTTCTTTTCTAACGAGTATTTTTCTGTCCTACAGGTGAATTAAAAAATTTAAGAGAAAGTACTAACAATGAAAAAGTTAGAAAGTATCACAAAGAGTTTTATAGACCTGAAAACTTGTGCATTATTATTACCGGTCAAGTGAAGCATGCAGATGTTTTTAAAGCATTGCAACCCATAGAAGACAAAATTATTGCAAAGGTAAAACGATATTTTGTTAATCCTATTTTCCATTTTGTGCAGCTATTAAATTATTTAAAATTTATCTGTGTAGGGTGATCGAGGTCTTTTCACAAGGCCTTGGCAAAGTGAGGTACCACCATTCGTTGAAAATGTTGATATGAATATTTATTATCCATGCAATGATGAAGATAATGGATTAGTATATATTGGGTGGCGGGGTCCTTCAGCAATCTCTAACAGATGCGATCTCTTAGGTTGCACATTACTGCTCAAATACCTAACAGATACATCTGCTAGTCCTTTGCAACAAGAATTTGTAGAAATAGAAGATCCATTCGCTAGCGACGTTAGATTTTGTTTATCCGAAAATTCTGAATCACTTTTATATCTCATGTTTGAAAATGTACCAAAGCCCAAAGTTTCTAAAATTTCATCTCGTTTAATGAACGTATTAAAAGATATTGCTAAAGATGAAAGTAAAATAGACATGCAGAGGATGAATACTGTGATTCACAGGCATATATTAGAAACATTAAGTAACATAGAAAGCAGTCCTCATGATGCAGTTGCTTTTATGATCATCGGAGACTTTTTGTTTGGAAATAGTAAAGAAGATGTAAGTTTTTGTAGAAACTCAATACAGTAGCATTTTATTATGTGATAATATTTTGATTATATTTTCACAGCTTGATACGAGACTTAATGAAATAGAAAGTCTGAAAAAGCTTAAATTAAAGCCAGTTACATACTGGATGCAATTGTTAAGCAAATATTTTATTCAAGCACCTTCAGCTGTTATGAAAGGTATACCAAGCATAGATAAACAGCAGGAATTAGCAGATATAGAACAGAAACGCGTTTCTGAACAAATTAAAAGTCTAGGACCAGAAGGTTTAAAGAAGAAAGATCAGGAACTGCAAAAGTCAATTGTGGAAAATGAAGTAATATTGAATTTTAAATTATAGTATAAATGATACCTAAAGAAATATATAAATTCTTAATTATTATTATATTATATTATATGATATTTTGTAGACGCCAATACCAAACGAAACTTTAATGTCTGTACCAATTCCAAGTACTGATTCTATCAATTTCCATCATGTCAAAAGCTACACAACAGAAAGTGCCGATCAGCATCCAAGATTTAATGTTGATAAACTGCCATTTTATACCTATCTACATCATGTTAATACAAATTTTGTTTATGTAAGTTATACATTTTCAGTTCAAAATTATTGGTATTTTCTCTTAAATATTAATTTTATATTTTACATAATAAATTTTTAGATGTTCGTAGTAATGGATACATCTGAAGTTTCACTAGAAAGAAGGCCATATATACCTTTAATTTTAGAAGCAATTTTAGAATGTCCTGTTCTGCGAGATGGAAAATTAATACCTTACGAAACTGTAGTTTCAGAATTAGAAATGGATACAGTTGCAGTTAGTACTAGAATAGGAGTTGAAAACACATCAAGGTTTTCATGTGGTGCTTACAGTCACAACGCAATTTTTGCCTTACAGGTCAATGTTACAAAAATATTTACCTTAAAAACAAAATTAGTACTTTAATTTATTAACATTTTCAATTTTTTTGATTTCTTATAGCTCGAATTAGCCAAATATTCCAAGGGTGTCAGGTGGATCAAAGATCTATTGTATAGGTCCCAACTCATTACTGAAAGACTGAAAATAATTGCTTCCAAAATTATAAATGATGTAGCTCAAATGAAACGCAAAGGAAAAAAAGTAGTTGATGATCTTATGAAAAGCCTCATATATAAAAAAGGTATGGTATATTTTTTATGTAAATATTGATTATATGTGTTGTTAAATATATAATATAATAATGAAAAATATTAACGTCTTATTTTAGAAAGTAACCATTTTAACGCAAGCATGTTACGACAACAACAGTTCCTTACAAAAATGCTGGATCGATTAAATACGGAAAATGGTCCAAAAGAGGTTTTAGCTGAAATAGATGCTGTACGAAGTATTCTGACAGCAACTAAAAATATGGCTTTATATATGGCTGTTAACATTGACAGATTAGCAATCCAAGTTCCTGATGTTTATGAACCATGGAAAGAATTTTCTGATGCAGATAATTCCACAAAATCAAAGTAAGTAATTTATTAATTTCTTTCAGAGTTACGATTTACTTTTAAAATCCTTTTGAGTTTTTCAAATTCTTAATAATTTACAGGCTTCACGTAGTTCCGGATTACGAACTCATCAATCCTTTGTCGGAAATAAATCTCAGTGGATGTGTTACTGGTTTGGGTTGCATAGAATCTGCATTTTTCTTACAATGTAGTCGTGGAGTAAAAGATTATCAGCATCCAGATTTAGCGCCTCTATTAGTCTGCTTGCAATATTTGACTCAATTAGAGGTAAAGCCATGAGTTTATAACAGATAATAAATAATTAAATGAATTTAAACTATTATTATATTGTATAATATGTTATGTTATTGTGTTCAACTATAGGGGCCAATGTGGAGACAAATAAGAGGTCAAGGTTTTGCCTACAGTTATGACATTTATACAAAACCAAATGAAGGCCTTTTATATTTAATATTTTATAGAGCAACGAATGTTGCAGCAGCTTATAAGGAAACAAAAAATATAGTTGTAAGTAAATATTTTTTTGGGCCGCTTGATATATTTCGTACTACTTACATTTAAATGGAAACGTATATTTACAGGATAGTCATTTATCTGAAAATAAGTGGGAGTCGTTACTTTTTGAATCGGCTAAATCGTCGCTTATTTACGAAATTGTTCAAGGAGAAAAGAGTGTCGGAGATATGGTTGTAAAATCATTGCTGACTTATTTCAAGAAAGTACCACACGATTACAATCTTCGCATGGTTCAAAACATATCTGCTGTAACAATGAAAGATATTCAGCGTGTGGCGCCGCAATACCTCAAGCCCTTGTTTGAACCAAGTAGTTGTAAAACAACAATAGTATGTCATCCTTCAAAATCCAGTGAGATTGTTAAAGCTTTCAAAGAGTATGTATTAGTTTAAAATACTATTTATAATCTATCAATTCAGTATCAGTTTAGTAATAATGCACTTAACTTACTATTTTCAGATGGAATCATGACTTGAAGCTTTATAACTCTCTTGAAGAGACATTCTTAAATTCTTGGTGAACATAAACAAGCAAATAATTTTATGAGAAAAAGAGAAATACAATTTTATATACTTTAATTTACTGAATTTAAAGTAGGCAACTTGGTGCCATTTCATTAAACCATACTGCAATCGTGAAATTATAAATTTTTTAATACTGTGTAATTGATTTTCAATTTTTGTAAAAAAAAAAAAAAATAATATATATATAAATACTTTTGCACGGTATATTAATGCTTACCTATATATTATTACTTTAATAAAATGAAATTCAAAATGATGTTTAAATATTTTTAAAGAATGTGAATGTTGATACATACTTATACATACAGAATAAAAACATTAACAAAAAAGCGATCTTCATTTTTTATTAAAAATATATAGATAATAAGGTTATGGGAAAATATTTCCAAAATTTTAAGTATAAAGCTTGTAATTAAAAAATCAACGGAACCTTCTGATAATATGTTAAATAATACTTTCTCAAGGATTTAACTCTTATGAAAATCAAATGGTTAATCTATCCAAAGAAGCAATGCAAACTTTCAATCAAGAATTAATCCAATGTACGTAACAAAATCATGAAACTTATAAAAATATTTCGCGGAATGTATTTAAAATATCAATGACCATCAGTCATGTATCACCTAAGTATAACAGTTTAAATTTTCCAAATTGCTATCGAATAGTATAAATGTAAATTTCAACTAAAACCATTTGAACAAATGTAAAATCAAAGACAAATTCATAAGGCCTATCAAAAATCAATATAAAAAAAACTACAATTTGACTAATAAGGTATCGAAGAGCTCAAGTCCACGAAATCCAATCTCGAAGAGCAGATCTTGGCGGAGGAAACCGAGAAGTCGCGGCTGCAGCGCGAAGTTGAACGGATGAGTCTCAGGATCAGTCAGTTGAATGAGAGCCTGGGCAAGAAATCAGCAGCGCGCACAGATTACGAGCGAACCATTCAGGAAACCGAATCGGCATACATGAAGGTTTTTTTCGAGTTTCTATAATAGTCCCCTCAGAATTTCCAAATGCGAGATGCCCATCTTGATATATACGTGCCTATGAATCTTTGCAGATCCTCGAAAGCTCCCAGTTACTCCTGAACATGGTGAAGCGAGAAGCCGCTTGTCTCGATCAGACGCTTAGTAGCAGTAGCAATAACAGCAGTAGCGGCGGCAACAGTAATGCAGAAACCGCAAGATGTAAAAATTCTAGGGAGATTGTGGATTGTTTGGATGACAATGCTACCTGCAGTAGACCTACGATAACTGCGGATCACGCCAGAAGGAAAAAAGCTAGTGATATGATCATAAAAATGTGAAGCAAATTTGTCTTTGTGAAACTGTATTCTGTACAATTATAATTATTTCTAGTTTAAATACTTGTAACACAAAGCAAGAATTTTATTTTTATGAAGCATCTCAAAATTTAATTGAGTTTGTAAGGGGGGTCTCAAAGTCAATTCAAATTCAGATTTCGCGCCAAAAAATAGCAGACGACAAAAGTAACTAATTTGTTTATAACAAACAATAAAAGCCAAATTATGAAAAACTAGGACATCACTGCCGTCCGTTATGTGATTATCTACCATTTTACAAAGTTTGACACTTATAAATAAATATCTCGCCGTATGGCATTCGAATTATATGATTTTGATTCATCATTTGAATGCCATACGGCGAGATATTTATTTATAAGTGTCAAACTTTGTAAAATGTTAGATAATTACATAACGGAGGACAGTGATGTCCTAGTTTTTCATAATTTTGCTTTTATTGTTTGTTATAAACAAATTACCTATAGTTACTTTTGTCGTCTGATATTGGTGAGGGTGCGTATGTTTCGTTCAGGCTAGTGCATGCGCCAACCGCTTGGTGGCGTAGACGGGAAATATTCTTTTCCATAATCAAAGTTGCAAAGCTGAGGGCATATAAGGGAAGACGAGACGGCTGAAAGCATACTTACCTGGCGCAGAGGTTACCGTGATCATGAAGGCGGTTCCTCCAGGGCGAGGCTCTTCCATTGCACTACGGTCGAGCTGACCCTTGCGAATATCCCTAATGTGGATATCTCGGGCGTATAATTTTTGTTAG
>UCOJ01000615.1:0-80751 GCA_900474305.1 Cecidostiba fungosa
CCGGTATGGTCTAGTGGCTAGGATACCTGGCTCTCACCCAGGAGGCTCGGGTTCGATTCCCGGTACCGGAATTTTTTGCATTTTTTAGTCCGAACCGATCAAATTTCTTTAATTTTGCACTATTCCCGATATATTGTTGACCACTAGATCTACCTTGAGAAAAATTCTCAATTATGAAAGTAAATCTATATTTCCGTCATACTTGAAAATTTTGTTATGATGATATATGTTCCGTGGTTATAAAATTAGATATCATGATATTTATACACATGAAGAATGTATACTTAAATTTAACTAGTTGCAAAAACGCCTAAAACTACAAAACTAAACGCTTATAGATCGCTTCACTTTTCTAGATCTGAAATTATTTTTCAATTAGTATAGCTATTTCTAACGTAGTAATGTATGAAAAAAATTGAAGCAATATTCATTGAACAACAAAACATTTGCAAGTTATGTTAGACCTGCACGAAGTACCGGAGCAGATATCGGCGCGCTTCCTTCTCGAGATCCTTGCAAAAATGCTCCCTTGCAAAAATCATGATTCCGATACAATTCTTGGGAGTGAGAGACCGTCGAAGAAAATCACAGCACAATTCGAGGACGCCGTCGATTACAAGATAGTCCGCGGTGATGAGCAGCTCGCAGACGTCCTCCTGTTTGATGTCGATGGTGCGCAGATACGCGTACTCCAGCAGTAGGTTCATAATTTTACTGCTGACGTTCGAGACCAGGAAGTCAGTGTCGTCTTTCGAGTGCAGGGTCGTTGTGAACAGGGTTCTGGGATGCGTCGGAAAAATTTTTCAGAAAATTTCCTAGTAAAATCTTATCATAGAACCGTTTGACAAACCTAAAGTACGTGCTACAAGCCGACAGAATAGCCCGGTGCACTGGAAATACTCCGCCATCCTCGAGTCTAAGCACCGCGTCGCACAGCAAGTTGTTTTGCCTGAGGTCGTTCAGCGACTGCAGCCCCTGAGTACTGACACAGCGATAGCCACTGCTAGCACAAGTGCCCGGCTCGTCACTCATCATTAGGTGCTTCGAGTTCGCGCCGCAGCACTTGACCACGTTTTCCGACATGTCGACATTGCTACTCGAGTTGCTCAAGCTGGTCTGGTTGTTGCTTCTGTTGCTGGCATTGTTGTTGTTTACGTCCATGGCTGTTGATTTAGCTGGCTTGGAGTTTTGATTCAATAAGTCGAGACACTAGGATTGAGGTTTCGATTTTGCTAGATATTGCATCTGAAAGTGAAGTTGTGGTCGAGTTTAGCAATTTCAATCAATCATGATATTTGTTTTCAAACTTTGTTTCTAACCTTCAAGGATCAGGTAGTGAGGTTGTCAATACTCTTACAGAATTTGGATTCACGGAATGTATGTAGAAAAGCTGCTGAAGCCAAGTGCTCTGATGCACCGATTTGAATTTGAACGATGAATAAATACCGTCTTTTATAGCGCCTTTGTTGCCGATTTTTTCCGTTCAATTAAGGACCATGGACGCAACAAACCGCGGACGTTAAAAAAAGTGCGATTGGCCGACTTAAATCATGCCAGTGTAACCGAGATAAATTATAATTTTGCAGCCGAAAAACTCAAGTTTAACCAAACCGTGAAAGAACCGCGAGCGACAGCACATCGACATGCTGTCACGATGCATACCGCTGATCTGATGAGGTGTGTATCGATCGACTACTCACTTCACTCGATCGTAAACGCGTTATGTATAGCTTTTGGATCGAATCGAAAAAAAAACGTTACACATGTAATAATGTGAATAATTTTAATGAAAAACAATATCTGATGATGATGATGTATTGAAATATAATCAAAACTATACAGTTCTATTAAATAACGTATATATAAAATAATTGTATAAACCTCGATTAGAGAACATAAATATACAAACAATGGAGTACACACGCTACAGTTTTACATAATGTATAAAATACAAAAATTCGACAACAGTTTTTTTTACAAAACTATACTAAAAATAAGATGAGTATTCTTAACAGACTGTTTCTTGTCATCGACTCGCACGCCAGTACACCTGCATCTACACTAGAAATCTTCAGAAGTGAACCATCTCCCTAGCCCATTCAAAGTGGTGAGCTTCGTCAAACTGCTTTACACTCGCAGTTTTAGCGGCCGCCGCGACTTCGTTACCCGTCGTCGCAGACGCATGCGGCATCAGAACCAGACTCGCATTCGCCAACTGGTGCAGGTAACCGTTAGTGGCGTCTCCAATCTTGTGCATCGACTGACAGCTGGACTCGCCGTAACGATCAAACGCGTTCCAGGACCTGGAGCTCGGCTTGAACACCTCGTGCTCTTCCTTCTTCAGCTGCACCGCCGGTGACTTCTGCGGCTGGTCTTCTCCGAGCAGCCTCAGAGTCCAGGTCACCACGGCGAAGGTCGCAGCGTTCGTCGGGAACGCCCGGATGATCGTCGAGTTCAGTCCCCGGAAGAGGCAGCCGTAGCCCTCGTTTCGCACCGACTTTCTAAAACAGTCCATAGCCCCGGTGTACTTGGCCGTGGCGTCGGCTTGGAGTCTGGACTTGACGACGTCCAGAGGGTAAGACACGACCCAGGAAGCGGTGCCGGCCAGACCACCGGCCAGCAGCATGTGCCAGGTCGAGATCGGATGCTCCGACCGCGTAAGTGCCTCGTAGGTCACGAAGTACACTCCGTAACTCGGAGCTTCTCTCAGTAGGGTGATTCCCAGGCCGCTGAAGACGCCTCGGAGTCCCTCCGTTCGATGAATGTGACGCAGACACTGCACCGGACTGGAGAAACGAGGCTGGCTGCTGTTGCCAGGAACGGAGTTGTGGTCCTGAAGCTGTAACCGGGTCTTGGCTAGTTCCATGGGACTGCAGACTGGGGCCTGGGCTATGCCGGCCGAGGCGCCGGCGAGGAAGTGACCACCGAGCTGGTGGTCGCTGTTGGGCGGGAGCCCATCGTTTAGGAACTTTTGCGTCTGGCCGTAGACGCCAAAGACTATGGCGTTGATCACCGCGACGCCTGCCATCGGCGACGACATCCCACGGTAGAGACCCGACACCTGCCGCGAAAAGGAAATAATCATAATTTTAGTGATTGAATTTTTAGAAAAAAAAAATTTCAGAGATCAACCCACCGAGTCCTGCTTGATCAGGGTACGAAAACAGTGCCATGTTCCCTTGTATTTTGGATTTCGGTGGTCTTGCGTCTGAATGTGAACCTTGATGGTATCAAGAGGATATCCAACCATAATACCTGCGCAGCCTGCATCAACACAAAAGCATCGTTATTGAAGATAAAAAAAAATTCTCTCGTCTGTTGACCTTGAGCATCGATCGAACGCAAACGCGCGTATACATGGCGTGTACACATAACTCAGTTGCACAAAATCACGAGCGCAGATAATGCACGGGAAAAAAAAGACACTATCGCGAGCGAAAACTCCGACTCGCTCGTTGCTGGAGCTAGATTTTTTTCGCCTGACTCAGTGCGATCGCGATACGTCTGTATGAATCTATACTATTATCCGAAATCTCCGAGCGGACAGAAACATTTTTCCGAAATCTCTCGTTCTCAGCGTGAATACACGCTCCGCATGACGCAGCGCGAGATAACCGGGCATCTCCTCCCAATCTCCGACAGATAATAAGAATTCTATACAATATAGCGCTCGGAGCTCGGTTTTCGGAAAATTTCAAGCTTACCTCCGAGGCAGCCAGCCAAGAAGTCGAGAGCCATGTCTTTTGGATCGCGTCAACGGGCCGTTCGTTTCGAAACACTTCAGGCTGCAGATCCGCGACTCCTCGTCTCCGGTCGACTGCTCCGAGAGTTGCACTGTTTCTTCTCCTCGTCAGCTCGGAATCCATGTAAAATGTGCACTCACACCGCCGATCTTGCTTTCCTCGCTTCCGGAATTCGATGCGAAAGAGTCGTCGACTGCTTCGGGAAAAGACTTCCAATGAAGCTTTGGAAGGTTTTTCTTTAGCGAGTCGGGAGTTTTTAATGATTTTTCTTACTTCGAACAGAGAGTGAGAGAAATTTAATTAAGAGCTGCATCTATCGTCAAGCTGCAAACCGATGAGTACAGTTTACTTACCGGATCAAGTCACGCGGCTACATCTCCGTAGCGCGAACAATCGTCAGAGTCGAAAATGTTCAGCCTCAAAAGCGCACTTTTTGTTAAAATAGCAAGTCAACGAATTTATGTATATTGCGGCAAAGAAACTACGGAAACACAGAAACTCCTCGATCGCGAATCTTCGAGCTCGTGTCCGACGAAGACGGCGGCGGCGTCGGACTTGCGGCTGGAGCAAAGATCATCTTGGCTCGTGTGTTATTATCTATGCGCGAACGTCGTTGCTCGGAGGGCCGTCTCTTCCAAGTGAAATCACACAAACACGAGAGTCCGTCGAGGCGGGAGAGGGGCGAGAGACGGGCTAGATTGTTGTTACATATTGTAATTTCGAGGCTCGTGTGTGTGTGTGTGTGTGTGGCTGGAAGTACATTACCGTGACCTAGTGCTGTGGTGGGGATGGGACGCGGGTCAAACTACGGAGTTGATAAGGGAAGAGCGTTTATTTTCTCGCTTCGATATGTGATTGTGGTTGATGCTTTTGCGGCGAGGCGCGCGAGAGGAAAAGGGGATGCTGCACACGCGTTTCTTTTCTGTATTTCGTCAGAGCTGGACGGTATAGTGCTTCTTTTTCCAAGTTCACTATGAGCGATATAGTAGGATTATGTCATGCAAATAAACGCCGCGCTAGCTGTTGAATGGGCTTTGCATTTTTACAAAGTTTTCTTATCAGCGTTTTGAAGTTTTATTGCAACATGGCTATGATTCAGGTTCGAAATAATCTTGGAAATATGAAACAAACTGCACGATGAGTATGTAATATCTTCATAGAGAACACATAAATTCTCTGTGTGATGCTGTGTTGTAAGTTCAAATAATCTGCCTATTCTGTGACGGATAAGAATAATCGCGTTACGTCAGACGTGGAATACTAAAAACTTAGATGAAAATACGTTATCGAAACAAAGAGGAAAGCTATAATAAAAGTAGACAATCGATGTGTACATTAAAGTTCTCATTTTTAGAGAACACTAAGATTACAAGTGCATCACTTGTACTATTTTGAACTGATTAATAGACTACTTTGTGTTTATAAAACAACTATATACACGTGCGTTCATTTGTAGAAAGTTTATCCACTTTTGGTGAGATTCTAATCTTCCAATCCTCGAGTGCAGAATGTACGTTAAAAAAATGTCACGAATAATGAAAACGAACCGTAGTCGTCTCATATCTTATATATACTTTTACGGATACGCAAAAAAAAAGAAAAAAATTAATGAGATCTTAAATAATCATTATCGCTGCAAGCTGTCGAGGTATTATTCCCTTCGAGTATGAAAAACACTTTTTAATCAAAGATAACGATACGAAATGAACGAATTGAGGATTACTTTGTTAGCGTACACAGCAGAGTATGGCATAAAACAATTAATTGTCATAACTCAAATCATTCACGTGCCATATCCGAGTCTCAACAACTATAATTCAAAGCCGAGATAACGCGCCGAGCAAGACCCTTTGCAAAAGCTCGCTTCTTCATTAACGCTTTTTTAGCGCCTCAGCAACGTAACGATATCTTTCCCTGGGATTCCATTAATACGCCAGAATCTTCTTGAATGAACGTTCGGCAACGTAAATATACTCAAACGCTTATAACGCCCGCCAGAGCTTCCTCCTCCTCCTAATATCGAATTGCGCATCATCGGGAGCGCGGCATCGCATATCGCGAGTTAAGCCGTCGAACTACCAGATGGAGTTATGTGCGGTCGGGAAGATTTATAATCGCCACCGGTCAAGTCGCTCCCTGCATACCAGCGTCATACGACAATAGCTTCCGCGCGCGCAAGTTCAACTTGGCCGTTGATAAATCGCGCGTGCGTTTTATTGATTTTTCCCCCCGGCGACCTCGTCGAAGCGCCCCACCCCGAATTAAGTTTCCGTATAAATATAAACTGCATCTGCATTCCTGTAGCTACTTCCGAAAAACCGAAACGATGAAAAGCTCCGAGCTTGCAGTTGAGCGAAGGTGTCAGCAGCCAGGCAGCCCAACGAGCTAGAGTCTATAAAAAAGCATATGGGACCAGCGAATTATTCGAGCGAGGTGGAGAAGAGTAGGGGCGCCGTCGAGAGTTAGCCGCGCGCAGACTCGCATCGGCGGCGCAGAACCACCGCGAGGGCGAGTCAAGCAGGCAGGCAGCAGAAGCAGCAGGCACGGCTCGTCGGCTGGATATAATATCTCTAAATATATAACAGCGGCTGCTAGCGCGTCGTCGGCCGCAGCAGCGGTAATCGCCGTAGGCCGGAGCTTGCGAGCTTTTCTCGTTCGTTAGACACTCGAGTAGTTAGCTGACGAAAGAGTGAGAGAGACACACTCCAGCGGCTCTTTAAACGACGAGAACCCTTTCGTGCCGAGGACTCGTGGCTTTCAAGCTGCTCTCGCTCCAGTCGAGCTTTCATCTCTGCAGGTACGTACGTCCGGCGTTAATCTATCTTCAAGTAGTCTCTCACCTTCGCGATGTGTTCGTGTGTCTGTGTATCATCTCGTCTGTCGCGTGTATAACGAGGTGATTCCCTCTGCTGCAACAACTTTGGCAGCTTTTTCGTCAGCAGCGCCGTGATCCCTCACGTGCTTGCTGCTGTGTGCTGCTCGAAGTCACGTGGTCGCGTGCGCGCGCCTGTAACGTTGCCTCTATATGTGCATACCGACGCGCGGCGGCGGCTCGCGCGAGCTGATTTTTAAGCGTGTGATATTTGGCAGTCGGTTTTCGTGGATGCGCGGGAAAGGATTTTATTCGCTCGCGGTGTGCGTTTACGAGGGAAACGTGCGGATAAAAGTCGGTGGTGCGCTGCCAAGCGGACGATATTATTGCACGCGATTGCGCAGGTGGAGGGTGTCCTGTTGAATATGCGCTGACGCGTGTGATTCGCGAGGGTTCGACTATTTTGCACGTGGAAATATTTGTGATAAGCTGATAAAAAAAGTTCGCGGTTACGTTATTAAAATTATTTAAGCGAACTAATCGTAGCAACAGTGTAAGTAATAATTTCTTACACAACTCGTATAATTTGTTTCGTTTCTTGGAAGATAATAAAAAAAACATTTACTATTTCCTATACACGAGTGGCTATCGATTAAATCATTTACTCGGATGTATACGCTCGATACTGCAAATTCACGTCACTTATTAGGTACATACATGATCGATAATGTTCGTGCACACGTATATTATATGTACACGCTCACATAAACTGTTAGTTCTCTCAGCACCCGATAATTCACCTCAAACACTGACGCACTCGCGGAGTTTTCCTTCTGCTTCGCGCTTTTGAAAAATTTCGTAATATACAAGCGCGAAAACTATTTATATCGACGCCGGGCCGAGAAAAAACTCGCTTTTATATAAATATTCGAAAAATATACGAATAATTATACACCTGCGGCGCGTTGGAGCTGTGCCAAGACTCTTAACTTCCCATGTGGTATTTTAAAGAGGATAGTATAAACGTGCGAATCATTTGGCCGGTGCCCCAATTAATTCTCGCGCGCATCGATTGGAATAAAGCTCCTCTCGTTTATAGTGTACAAGTGTGTATAAGTAATACAGTTCTATAAAGCGTTTGGTTTTACTTGCAGCCTTTGTCAGTCCGTTAAGAGGCTCGATCGAGTTCGATTGTCCGTTCCGCGTTGACGCGCGATCGATCGAGATGAGTATACCGAAGTCAGACGGCCGTCTGTCGGTGGTCATTGCCAATGAAATTTTAACGTCGCCAAGCTCGCAGAGGCTCATACAACGGGATCAACAGGTAGGTTTATTATTTCGTATAATATATGACATATCACATCTCAATCAGCGCTCGTGCTTGAAAGACTTAATACTTAATCGAAAAAAATTCATAATCTAACGTATTAGGACGAAGAAACGTCGGACTGTCCTCTGCTAACACCAAGTCCGCCGCCCGAATCGTCATCGAATAATCCCCTGGACGGCGGCGGAGGTGGCGGCGTAGTCGCGACCGGCTTCAAGCCTCACGGCGAGCCGCCCACGCCACTGGACCAGACGCTCTGCAACAACATCAATTCCGAGGACGGCCTCGCCTTCCTTAACATCGTCAATAGCTCTTGCAAACAGCTGCACGATGGTGAGTCGCCTTTTTATGCTATAGCTTTGCGAGAATTTGCTTTTTGTTTAAAATTTTTTTTCGCGAGCCATTGTATGCGCGGGTCGAGCCTTGGGTATTACCGGTACACGGAACTTGGATTAGTTTTTTGTGGCTGTGATCAGTTGGATTTGCTCGTGCTCATAGTTTCATAGTTACAAAGCAGAGTTTTTGCGTTGGATCGTGTTAATGTCCGTGAATTAAATTACGCGAAAGTTATATGTAGCCTACTAGGTTTTATCGCGCTTATGAAAATTTAAACAATGGAATGTCTAGCGATACGCAAAAGTCATTCATGTGCATAATACATTTTGACGGTAAGAATTGCATGATATTGTAATAAGAGCTCAGTAGACCGCTATAAAGCTATCTCTCGGTCGTGCTCGAATGTCAGACTCTTCGCGCTTCCATATCACATACTTATTTCTATTTTTAAATTGGATTAATTATAAATAAATTCCGCTCTTTTTTACGAAATTACAATTTATTGTTAAAACTGTAAAATAATAGTTGAAAAGTTTATGATCACTTTTAATTATAGTTTCGAAGCTTTTATTGCCTAAACGAAGCGCCAGTCACGAGCAGATATAATTAATATAAAGTAATGACATAACGCGAGACTATAGGTGGCATGCGTACGTCGCCAAGCGTATTTCGCATCTTTCGTCAGTTCATCAATTGACCCTACTAACCGATTCTTTAATAGCACTTGATAGAAAGCTTGTTTGGATTAATAAAAAAATGCTCTCGTTTCAATTTCTTCAATTCCAAGAACTGCTGATCAGAATTCGCCGTGTATGAAATTATAAAAATTTTATTTATTTAAAGAACACTATTATTACGTATCACATATAGCTCTTGGCAAAGTGAAGAAATTCAACACTTTGTGTATGAATAATTTTGTTTTCCGATTATACAAAAACAATGATATTTACAGAACCGAGTTCGCGAGATCCGATGGTCGAAACGAGCAGCAACAGCGGCAGCAGTAGCGACACAAATGAACCAGTTTGCACGCAACTACTTACCCAATTAAACACCGCGTACACTCATTTAGCCCCGGATGCACAAGCATTGGTAAGATCATTATGTTTTTGATTGTATTTTCATGCGATGTTTTACAAACGCACGACAGACGAGAGAAAGTCGCGTTAGACACGACTCTATTTGGACTTGGATCGATAAACAATCTAACGACAAATTGAATTAGCCTTTGCCAGGGAAGAGATAGAGGTGCTGCTGCCAAAGCGGGCTGTCTTGACAATTTATTTATGTCTTTTCCTTGTAATTGAGTATGCTCGCTAGTCAACTCACGGTCGATCACTTACTTATTTATTTTTAGTCAATAGCAATATACTGCTCATAACGCGTTTCAAAATTTTCAAAGTTTGGAAAAAGATATCGAAAAAATAAGAAAAACGCCTTAAGTATTTTTTCTTTTCTTTTTGTAACTATAATAAAATTGTCTGTGTTTACCTCCCGTCACCGGTTATTTAAATAATTAACGACCTTTTCGATTGCGTAAGAAATTTCATAGACACTCCACTGCAAGGTTTAAAAATATTCCCACCATTTTTAATGTTCGTTTGTACGAAACTTGGCAGCTTCATAAAAGTTTAAGTGTCACTAGCACGCCGACGGCATCATCACAATCATAGTTTGCTGAACAAGCACGAGCTTAAGGAGTGATATTGGATACGCTAAATTGACGTTAATACATGAGTTACCACGCATTTAGCATTCATTTCGTATGGCTTTATAGCTCATTTTTATCTACACTGCTGAATCGAATCTTATGATCCTCTTCATTTTTTTCTTAAAAATATTAATTTCATTTTTATATACGTTGTTAAAGAAATTAATGAGAAGTAATTTTAATTTTTTTCTAGTTTTACAACCAAGATAATGGAGGAAAACCTCCGCTCACGGGAATTCAACTGGTTGTACCTAAACCACCAAAAAATTATGGATTTATGAGTTGGAATTGGCCAATCATTCGCAAAGTATGCTTTTGGTCGTTGATGTCATTGTTTACAGGATGTATTGCACTTGCTATTGGCATCATAGCCACAATGCCAAAAAGGTATTAAAACTTTATTCAAAATAAACATGACAAGTGATTAGTACTGAGGTAATTGGATCATTTTTCAGATGCGATCCGCCAGTAGAATGGTGGCAAGGCAGTCTCTTCTACGAGATTTTTCCAGCTTCTTTTCAAGACTCTTACAAAAATGATGGAATTGGAGATTTTCGCGGTATTACAAAGCGACTGGACTACTTAGAAAATCTCGGAGTGAAGGGGATACGATTGAACTCGATATTCCGATCCCAGCAATATCCCCAGCACTACATGGACATTGAAAGCTTGACTGAAGCTGATCCCATCCTTGGCGATATAACGGACTTTACTGATATGGTTTCGGCTATTCATCAAAGACAAATGACTCTTATTCTGGATCTCCCGCTCTTTCCTTTTGTCAAAGATTTTGGAGGTACAGCGAATCTCAGTTCCACTGACCAATTTGTTCGTCACAAACGAGACGAAGCAATCGCTGCAACAGATTTGCCTTCCCGTGGCGAAACAATGGAATCTCTTTTATCAGCACCAGTTAATCCGAGCATCGATTTGTCTAGTTCAACGGTCAGACCGACAGTCCCAAGTTTTCTAGAGGAACACGTGGTAACAAAGGCCATCAGGTATTGGTCCGGTATGGGTGTTGACGGCTTCTACCTTAAAGGCCTGGAACACTACACAAACGAAAAAAATTTTGTGGGCGCTTTGAGGCTTTGGAAGACAATCCTCGGTCCAAATAGGATCATAATGTGCAGTGAGAATGCGCTGCTCAACGCTCCTGACGACGCGAGAAATGTAATTCTGAACAGGATGGACCTGGTGGATCTGACGCTCAACGTAGTCAACGGCACGAGGAACATTAGAACCGAGGTGTCCAAAACGTTGAAGGGTCTATTGTTCCAGAAAGCAGGATATCCGTGGATACACTGGTCTACTGGCAGTGTTGATACACCGAGACTGGCCTCGACCTTGCAAGTGGCAAATGCGAGTGTAGCGATTGCAATGATGGGCATGATGCTACCCGGTACGCCCAGTATTTTTTACGGAGATGAGGTAAGTAAAACATACGTAAACGGGCTTGCAGAATTCATATAAAAAGTTCAACGAATAAAATGTATTCATTGCAGATTGGAATGCTGAATTCGGAAAGTAAAGAGCATCGGGACCTCAACCACTTGTATCAGTTAGTACCCATGCGTTGGGACAATCAAAATGGTAACGATCAAGCTTTTTCCAAGCCGACCGCGGCACCTTGGATGCCGGAATCTGCAAAACCAGCTGCGACAAATTTGACTGGCCTTTTGCCGGAGATGTCTAAACTGCGAGCGGAAACGATGCCCATACACATCAAAGCTGTGGTTAAAAATAAGGAGTCAACGGCTAATGGCGATGTTCGGTTAGTAATGTGTTACATTCTTATGCTCTTAAAAACGAAATATATAACATAATGTGTTTTGTGATCCTCTCAGGTATACGATAGACGAAATGATCGTCATCGAAAGGTGGTATCCGCGAAGAAACACATACGTTTTCGTCGCGAATCTCGGCATGCGCAGCCAAACGAAGGATCTATCATCTCTCTACTATGGAGGTCACGTAGTAGTCGGACCCGAGCACAAACTCAATCGAAACATATACTTTAAGGAATTGACCATTCCTCCTGGCGAAGCTTTCGTCATCAAACTCGATAAGTGAAGGCCTGAAAAAGGAAAACGGTGACGTTTCGAACTCAGATACTCTATTTTACACTCTTCTATAGAACTGATGCCGTTTATTTATAATCAAACAATCCAATTTTGTCTCGTGCACCAACGGAAATTGAATTTGAAAAAAGACACTGATGGGGTACGTATTTTGATGTGCTTATTTCTTTTTTTTTAACGAATATTTCTCACTGACTCTACGGACGTATTGTACAAATTCTATTATACACGTATTTAAAAAGTATATTTTAACAGTCGTTTGAAGACTCGATAGTTCTTTTCATTTTTAAACGTGTACAATGTTATCATACCGAACGTGTAATTAGTACCAATTTTACGAAACAACTAACTCTTAATTCTGCTCTGTCGATATACGAAGTATGGGAAACATTAGTTACCAGTGGCTTGACTGACCTATTATTCTCTTATATGTATTTCAATGCTCAATTGTAAAAACGTCGAGGATTGTTATGCAAAAACGAATTCCTGTCGCAAAAATCCTATATGAACGTTTATATACGCTGCTGGTATATACCGTTCTCAATTTACCTTGTCTTATATAATTTTAATCAGCACGCAAGTCCAAGCTCTGGCACACAAAGACTTACAAATGCATATTTTTTATCTGCATTTTTCCACTTTACTTCGATATAATAATATTGTTAATGGTATGAGTCGGTTTGATTATTTTTTATACATAGTTATTAAATTACTTAATATTTTTGTATAGGCCATACGTTTGTTGATTAAATGTACGAGCCTTTGCGAACAAAGCGATTGAATTTAGATACTTTGTTAGCATAGCCAACAGATCAAAAGTGTTTGAACTAGGATGAAATATGCTTGCAATAAAAAATTAAATTTTTCATGTCTGCGCTATATATATAATATATTTGAGATTCGCAAAAGTCGTATCGTATTGTAATAAGTACATCTTCGATTTCACAAAACATAGATAAATGGGTATAACAGATAGATTAAGATGGTTTATTATATATTGCTATATATTGTTACTTTATTACTTTGCATCGAGTAGCAATAATAGGACGTTTTGCGCATCGATACATTTGTTATAATGTTAATTAAGTTTTATAAGGATAAGATTGTTAAATTTTGCACAGAATTTTTTTATTTCTATTTTATAAACGTAAAGTTTCACGCAAATATTTAGCTCAATATTATGCAGTATAAAATATTTGCACACTGAAAGAGGGTACATTTTTTTTAAGTAATTTAAATTCATATACAAAAATCAAAATTTTAGACGGCAAATGTGAGATTACCTATATTTTCGATACAATGTACGTAAAATGCAATTTTACACATTCTGCAAATTTTTAAAATCGCGTTTACGCCTCCTGTATCGAAAAATACTGCTCTATACACGTGCGAAAGAAGATTCTACACTCGTGTGACTGTCCCTCCGGCGACAAAACTCGTATTCGTGCCACAATCCACACTTTCGCACCTGTATTGAAATATACTATTTTTATATATTTGTGGTTTGAACCTTTACGTACAACACGATTTTGTGAATCTGATACGAGATATTTTAAATCTTTTTTATCCATATTTTACGAAAAAAATAACAATGAAAGTTATTGTTTTCATTATGTAAAGGTGGGGTGCGTAGGGATTGCACGTATCTTTAAAGGTATTTTTAGATGAAGAATGAATGTTATAGTTGCAAGCTAAAATATAAAAATTGTTAGTGCTTAAAAAAAGTATTAAAATTTTTGACTGATTGTAGGTCATTGCAATGAATGAAACGTATTTGGATGGATTTGCATACGTATTACTAACCCGAAAATTCGTTCCTATATTATTTTTTTGTATAAAAATAAGGCGAACGAGTAATTTAATGTAAGGTGACTACTGTACTGCGATTGCAAGATTCTAAAAATGTTATTAAATTATTTTTACAAAATAAATGTTTCGTAAAACTGCATTACAGGCCAAATCCGCACTTTCCTTTATAATTATTATGTTGTCTTTTAGTGCAATGGCATAATAACTTATGATGGATATCAATTTTATTTATTTTCTAAGTTGAGGTACTTTGTATGAATATATTCTTGGATCTTTTATTTAATATCTTGATGTAACTGAATTTAGATTCAGGCGTACAAATTCTTATCATAATATTGCTTCAACAAAAAATGTGTTCTCAGGAGTTTGCTATAGAGTAAAAAAATAATCCCGATTATTACAACCATACGCAACGTTTTTAATAGTCAAGGCAATTTTCATATACGTATATATATATTTTATATCATTGGAATGTTCTTTTTCAGCAGTCCTTCAATTTCTCTCAATATGGCAGAACAAATGGAATGTGACCCTCATAACTTGCTTGTTTTCTTTTCATAACTCTGAAATGACGTATTTTAATTTATAGGATAATTCTAAAACATAACTTTAGTATACAGCAAATGTCGTTATATCGCGCTTACTAATTTTGCAATTTGTAGAAGAAGCTGCGCTGCGCCACTTCCAGATTGCTGAACGATATCGTACAGGAGCCCCCTCTTTTCAGTTAACAAAATGTATGGATGATCGAATTCCTTTTAAAACAAACCATATCCTATAATACTCAAGCTATGCCTATAAGGAAATCTCATTTAGATAAAAGTCCGTCGTCGGAGTCTCACCGCGATAGTTCCGGAGTCCATGACGAGTATCCTGTCGCTGTCGATGACAGTGTGTAGCCTGTGGGCGATGGTCAGCACCGTGCAGTCTTCGAACTTGCGCTTGACGGCCCTCTGGATGAGCTCGTCGGTGCAGGGATCGACGTTGGCCGTCGCCTCGTCCAAAACCAGGATCCGATTCTTGCGAGCGAGAGCGCGAGCCAGACACAGTAGCTGCCGCTGACCGACACTGAAGTTCGAGCCGGCCTCGGCGACTCGGGTGTTTAGGCCCGTGTTGGGATCCAGGCTGCTCTTGACGCCGATGTCGTCGAGTGTCTGCCAGAGGTCGTTGTCCGAAAACTCGCCGAACGGGTCCAGGTTCTTGCGCAGGCTGCCCGTGAAGAGTATGGGCTCTTGCGGAATTATGCTAATCTTTTATTGGATGAAAGAGTGATTATTGTCAATTTCATTATACACTTTTGTCGAAGCTTTATATGCTGAGAAGTAAAAACAAAAAGAAGAATCCGAATGAGTTGATGATATCAATATAAGGAGATTTCTTTTATAGTTTTATTTTCTGGCAACCGCGACTTTGATAATAACGCAAACCGTTTGCAAAAACATTTTCAAACTAAAATCAGGTCAGCAAAGTTTCTCAAGACAAGACAAGCGTTGAGAATAAAACTATTTACATGCGATCTCAGTTCGTGTAAACCAAGTTGGCTCGTAGACACGCCGTCAATGAGTATCTCTCCCTCCATGTAGGCCAGTCTAAACAGCGAGTTGATCAAAGAAGACTTCCCAGCGCCAGTCCTCCCGACGATTCCGATCTTCTCCCGCGCCTCGATTGAGAAGCTCAATCCCCGTAAAACCGGTGGCCCCTGCTTGTCGTATCTGAGATACACGTTCCTAAATTCGATTCGGCCGTCGGTTGGCCAGGTGCCAACAGCAGCAACAGCACTCGTGGGCGCTTGGATATCCAACTTGGCGTCGGTCAGCGGACTGGCCTCCGTCGCCTCCTCCAGCCTTCGTTCCGTCGGTGATCTATCGTAAGGTTCGCTCGGCAGCTTGGAATACTCCAAGACGCGCTCGACCGACGTCATCTGGTTCTCGAGCTCGGCGAACTGGCGCACGCCCCACTGAAGCGTGTTGATCAGCAGCATGCACTGCGTTATCGCGAGACCGATGTCGCCGGCCAGTGTGGTCTTGTCCACCGACATCAGGGTGAGGAGGACGCAGGTGAGGAAGAACGCGCAGAAGAGGTCGAGGTACATGCCCAGGCCGCGGGAACCCGAGAAGAAGATGAACCAGGCGGACGAGTGCAGGTCCTGGTGGTCGTCGAACTCGTCGATCAGGATCTCCCTGGCGCGCAGAGCGCGAATCGTCGGCAGACCTTGAAGAGTGTCGCTCACGTGGCCGAAGACCGGAGACCTCGCTGAAATTGCATTGATCATCAAATTAGAGGGCAAGGACTTGGATGGAAAAATGTTGTAAAGATTAAATTTAATCCGGCTGACTCACTTATCGCCTCCAAGCGCTTGATGCTGCGACTGGTCTTTATGAAAAACAGCGAGAAGAAGTAGAAGACGAAGCCGACGAAAATAGCTGGAATAATAAGCCAGGGATTGGCGCTTGTCACCACGACGAAGGCCGCGAATATGTGTATGGCATTTTGAATAACATCAATCATCGCCCGCGACACTTCTGTGTCGACGATGCTCATGTCTTTCGAGAACCTGTACACAGAGACTTCCTGTTAATCCCAATAGATCAAGCGTGTCGAATATCGTCTACCATATGATACGGTTCGCTTACCTGTTCATGATCCGACCCAGAGGATTCGTGCTGAAGAACTCCATCGTCGCGGATATCACGCTGACGAACATCTTGGCGTGAAGGTTGTTGGCTATCCTCATGCTCATCTCGAAGAAGGTCCAAGACTGCAAGAGGCACATGACTATAGTGGCAGCGGTGATTCCCCCGTAGAGGTAGATGTACCAGTCTCGACTGTTGCAAACGTGCTCCGGGCAGGTTTCGTTTTTGTATATCGTCGCGTTTTCCTCTGCGTTGACCCAGTAAGCCAGGAAATAGTCCCCTCCACTGGCTGCTAATTGGTGCAGGAAACTCGTGAACACGACCAGGACGACCAGAGGCATGTTCCTGCTAGCCAAAAAGTAGGACAGGTAGGTCCTCAACGTGATGCTGCCGCCGACCTTCTTCTCGGTCAGCTTGTCGTTCTTCTCCTCGACGCCGTCGCACAGGTTCTCGTTGGTAGCCAGCTCGGCCACTGGCTTCTGCACCACCTTCATCTCGTCGAACTCGTTGCTGACCTGCATAACCTTGACCAGGTTGACCCCGGCGTTCTGCAAGTCCACGAGTGTTCCGTCCGCCTCGATCGTCCCATCCTTCAGAACCAGTACCCTGTCCACCTCCTCCAGGTACTGAAACTGGTGCGTGACCAGCACGACAGTCTTGTCCTTCAAGTGAGTCTTGATGCAGTCTCGGAAGATTTTCCGACCGACCGCGGCGTCTACCGCCGAAAGCGGATCGTCGAGGAGATATATGTCAGTGTCGCGATAAATTGCCCGCGCTAGATTCAATCGAGCGCATTGTCCGCCACTCAAGTTTATTCCCTTTTCACCGACGATCGTCGCGTCGCCGTACGGAAAGATGTCGAGGTCTCGTCTCAACTGGCAAACATCGATAACTCGAGCGTATCGTGCCTCGTCCAGTGGTCTACCGAACAGGATGTTCTGCCGGACAGTCGAGGCGAAGATCCAGGCCTCCTGTGACGCGTAGGACACTCGACCCCTGGTCAAACTTTCTCCGCTGACGTGGGGCAGTTCGCCGAGGATGGCGTGGAGGAGACTGGTCTTGCCGGAGCCGACCTGGCCCACGACTGCGGTCAGAGTCATCGGATTAATCTGGAGACTGATGTTCTTGAGGACCTTGATTTTGGAAGTCCACTGGGCGCTGAGGTTCTTCAGATGTATCGCCGGGTCTTTGGGGATGATCGTCTCGGTCTTGTTGACGTGGTTCGAGGTCGAGGGCAGGCAGGGGATCTCCTCGATGAGCATGAATTTCTGGATACGCCTCACCGACACCAGAGCCTCCGCCGCGTCGTGCAGACCTGGAACGAAGGGGAGAGATATCTTTGGGTGCAGGCTCTGGCTGGTTATTATTAATGTATCGGCTTTGCGCTACGTACACACCGGGAAGAGCGTGTACATGCTCATGCGGAGAACGTCGTAGAGCGCGGTGACGACGTAGACCTTCTCGGCGTTGACGTTGCTTCCCAGAAGAACATACGAGAGCACTGTTATGAAAATGCAGAGTCTGGGAATGTAGAACTCCGAGGCCAAGCTCATGTCCGTCATTATGGAGTCTTGTTTCACTATTTGTACTTCTTTTCTGGAACGAGCATTTTCGCGTTCATTTTTTCGACGTTCCCTCTCTTCCGAGATACAATAATATTTCAAGAGTTCGCATTCAAAGAACACAGTGACTTTAAATTAAAATATTTGCGAAAATTTTTTTGAAAACAAAACTTTTGAAAACAAAAAAGCGCTGAATTGCATGGAAAGTGCGTGTTTTTATATTTGTATAATCTTCATCAATACATTATTTGAGCACGTGCGATATTTTGAATGGAACTCTGTGTGAATAATCTATGTAATAAAACGATGCTCACTTTCGAGCTCGGTCAACGAGCGCTGAAAACGGCTTTTCCCAGGCGTACATCTTGATGGCTTTTATGCCCTTGATAATTTCATTGGTCAATCTGAGCCGCTCGTCGGTTCTCGTCGCGTATTTGCTACTCAGGCGATTCGTTAATCTTCCAAAAAGTCCTAAATTCTCGCGTCATTGCGATTTTTCTCTAATATATTACATCGTGACTCGCTGTGTTGCGTTTACTTGAAAAGCCACAGACAATCGCGCGGAGAGGAAAAAGAAAATAGCGCACAAACATGAGTGATCCGTGCATAACAACAAGACAAATCGAAGAACGAGAATAGAGCTTATACAAGTGGGGAGAGGGAGTGCACGCATCGCGCATTATGCAGCTGCATTGTTAACGTCGACTAATGCCAAACTCATTATGTTTGTTGCGTGCCACACATCACGATCAAAGTGCGCGCGATAAGATATAATTATGAACATGTATTATGTGCAAGTGTTATATATACCAGCATCGTTTAGTTATTCCTCTCTTTGCGTTGTACGTGTTATTAGTTGTGCGTACTTACCGAGTATCGGAATGAAGAGCAGCTGGAGCAAAATCCCGCTACCCGCGGCCAGATTGACCTCCCTGTACAAAAAGTAAAAGACCAGGATGGCCTGCAGGGGCGCCATCCAAATGTAGTGCAGGTAGAAGACCGCATGGTCGAGCCTGCTTACGTCGTTGCTCAAGAGATTTAGCACCTGGAATTCATTTTACACACTCGTAAACATATTTATGCTTCCTCGATCAGAGATGCAGGATTAGCGATCATCATCATGGCTACAGTGAGTATTGAAAGTAATGATAAATGAATGTATAGATCAGTATAGTTTTGATTAACCTGACCAACGCTGGTCTCGTTCTCCGTAAAAGTAATTGGCACGCTGAGTATCTTTCTGTAGAGCAGCGAGGAGCAGGCGACTCTAATTTTCATTCCTGTGTGCATAAGATTTTGAACACATATATGACAGACGACGCAGTCAATGAAAACACCGGCAACTAGTGTCGCTGCCCAGCCGTACGCTTCAATCTTGGCCATGTCTGATCTCTCGCTCGAGTAGTGCAACAATTGCAATAAAATGTACGGCCTAGATAATCTGTAGAATACCAATCTCGTGAATATCATTACACAGCGATTTTTCATTTTACGTTCTGGGAATAGCGCGGACGGCGAAGAGTCGAAAGTGCGATTCATTTAATTTTCAAACGCGTAATTTGAGCATTTAACTTTTTGACCAACCAAAATTATACCTATACGCGATTTCGCCTATCCAAGCTTCCCCTCACTGAAACAATAAAAACGTGCCTACCTTATAAAAAATTCTAACATAGCTTGCACGAGGCCAGCCAGCATGATCTCTTTGCCGAAACATTTGAAGAGGACTCTCATCAAATTAGGAGAGAGGCCTTTATTCAAATCTTTACATCTCGCTTGTTCCCTCTTCCATTCGGCAGAAATGCGCTCGCCGACATTATGACTCGAATGTTCGTTTAATGGGTAATAAAGATCCGATAGATCCAATTCACGCTGGAACCCAGTGCGAAACGTTTTGAAGAGCCACCTAAAAAGGAATAATTTTTTTACGCCATTTCGAAATTACTTTGTATCACGATACAACGTTCTAACTACAAGAACGACGATTCGAAGCTCATAATAGTGTGAGGTTAAAAATAGATTGAATTTCGAATGATTCCGGGTGAAGGATTTTCGAAAAGTTTTTTACGCGCTCGCTCGTCCCGTATTCGCAGGACTTTTATTCTTCATTTTTTTCCGGCACGTGTCTCGGTATCTCTATATGTATAGTTATACCCAAATATGCTGCATCAATTATATTATACTCAGACTTGGATGATCGATGCGAAGGCAAAGATATTCAAGTTTTTTTTGTATACAATTTTACCGAGGATTCGACGATCACGTGTGCGTCGAACTACTTAATAGAATTCATACGACAATGAGTATTTCTACGCGTTCTACAAAGTTATCAGAATCTCCGTTTCCACGTTTAGCTCGGCAAGTATTATTCAAGCAAAAATGTATATAACGCAAACAAAGCCTCCTCCGCCAGTATTCGCGGAAACCACTTGCAGGAAGACTCTCTTCTCCATTTTTTTTCTAATTCAAATAAAAAGCTGAATAGTCTATGAACTCAGTATAGTGAGCATAACAGAGTAGCGATAAAGTTGCTTGCCGAAGCTTTTTTGCGCATAATTTCGCGGGGGTCAGCAAAGTTTCATTCCATCACGATGAAATCTAATGCAGCTTATTGTTACGACAATATTATTATCTTTTTTGTTCGTAATGTAAGAAACCGGGAAAATGCATATCCTCGCCGCCGTTTATCTAACGATACACCTGAAACAGGTTTTTCAACGCGCTTTGTGCGGAGGCGGCCGAATGATAGAAAGTAAGTAACGATAACGGCATTTTGAACTTTGCACGCTCACGTGCAACATTATAAGACCGACAATGGATGAACCTATACCGCGAACGTTCTCGGCACTGAGTCTTTAAATCTTTCTGGACCTTACGCGAATGTGATGACGGATAATCGACTAGCGCCTTGTCTGGGATTTTCTTCTCTCTTCTGCTCGCCTTCGTCCATGCTAAAGTGCTCACGGGCATGTGTGTTACCAGTTGTGTAGTATATCTATATATCTCTCTCTCTCTCTTGAATCACTTGACTTTGCTCGGCTGGATCATTCCCTCAAACTTGCGAGATCTTGCGCCGAACATGTAAAGGCCCGCACAGTGTGTAACTGACGACGATCCCGCGAAAACGATAAGATTAATCGAACTGCACTGCAGAACAACACACGCGCGGCAGAGATCACCACTGCTGGACTCGTGCACTGGAGTTTGCCGCGCGAAGCTCGGTTTTTTTTTATATATACAGAGATAATCTCGACTCAACGCGACTGGCCAGGCGATAATTTTAAATGAAAACTATAGCAAGGAGCTTCGAGACGAGGGCACCGAAAATAGAGCTCCAAAAAAATCGGAGCAGCCCGACTCGTATATAAGTCTTGACGTCGAGTTTTTGTGCGAGAGATCCTCTATGTATAGGAAATAAAGAGCCGCCGAGAGACAGACGCGAGACTTTTCGCGATCGCGACCGCGGCCTTTCTTATACAATGAAGCGCACTGCACGCCGGGGTCTATTGCGAACTGGCCTCTGCTGTCGCGCCAGTTCCTTCGCCCACTGTTCGCCTTGCCATATGCTGTTATTAGCATAAACCGGCAGATTTCTTTAATACCGACGCGCTCGCACACACACGTAATACACGCTTATAATATAACAGGCCTTCTTCTCGCAGCTAAAGTCTTCGATGCGATGCACGTGTCGCCTTCTGCGCGAGCACGTGCCCGTGAATTCGTCGTTGCGCGAAATTATAATGTTTCTCATGGCACAAAGGATCTTTCTCTCCGCGAGATCATCGGGGGAGAGGAGAGATAGAGAGAAAAAAAAGAGCGATCGAGAAAGGGAGGGAGAGAAAAAGAGCGCGACGTCGCGGCCGAGAGCGCGCATTATATATTAGTCACTCGGATTTCTCCGAGGCGCAGACGGAGACGGGGGATTAAAATACGAAATCCAGTTTTTGCATCGCGATAGCGATGCAGCAGCCACGGAGAGTTGCCCGGCGGATTTATTGGTTCGCCGCTGGGACTTATTAACGAATATGCGATACACATCGAGAGCTCTGCACTGAATATGCGCGATTATGCAATGCCTGCGATGTCGATATTCGTACGCAGTGCGTATATTTTTAGGCCTACGAGGATTTATTGCGAGGTGAAGTAAAAAATATACAGTGAGATAAGCGTCGTGTCGTTCTTCTTCTCCACATAATCGGAAACGATATATACACTGCAAAGTGCGAGCCAAAAGTTGCTTTAGAAAGTTCTTTTTTTTTTTAATCTGACTTTGAGTCGCAGTAAAATACTTTCACCACTTCCACAGCGTATTTCAAAATACTTGTTACACGAAGAGAGCGAGTACATCGTGTAATGAAATTTACGGCCCTCCGATTTATCTTCACCTTTGCGAAGCTGAGCGTCGACGAGCGCACTGAAATCGGTTCGGCAAAAACGCCTCGCGCTCTCGCGAATAACAATTATGTGCAATAACGTCGAATTATTCTATTCCATCAAATTTCACGTTCGCGAAGTTTTAAGCGCTGGATAATTGGGCAATTGTGTGCATTCGTTCTCGGGCTATATGTACATGTATAAGGTGTACGCGCGGACATAAGAAAATTCAGAGGAAAGCTTGGGCAAAAAAATCCGAGCGCGCGATTTTAAGTAAATTGCCGGTACATGTGTGTACACTGTGTGTTCGCGCGATGAAATAATAATCGTATCCAGATATCGATTCGTCTTCTGCATATCGGAGGCCTATAATTAAGGCAGAGCCCGATGATCAAACACAGCTTTTACGTGACCTGTCTGGAAGATAATAGCTGTGTGTACATTGTATCGTGCGTTTGATTGCACGAAGAAAAAAAAGCGTAATCTTTGGGAAAAGGTGGCATTCTGCCTTCGACCACACCACGACTAGCATCGAGCCATGGCCGCCAATGCTCTGCAAGTAAGCATCCACTCGAAATTTTCTCTCGCGGTGTAAAAATCGTGCGTAATCTCAAAATAATGCAAAACCATCAGCTTCAGGGCCAAGCGGAGCTCGACGACAGCTCGCGCGTGTTTCGCTGGAACTATGTCCTTATGACGACTCTGGGCCTCTGGCCCGCAAGCCTAAGCGACGTGCGTTTCTTCCTGAATTTTGGCTACTTCTGCTATGAAATGCTGCTCGAGTACCTCGATCTGTTTCTCTTCATCGACAACTTCGAGAACGTCCTCATGAACCTCACGGAAAACATGGCCTTCTCGCAGATCTTCATCAGAATGCTCATGCTCAGAGTCTACAACAGCGAACTCGGAGAAATCATCAGCGATGCCAAGACGGATTTCAACGTTAAGGATTACACGGAGGAGGAGAGGAAAACGTTCGTGGCTTACCACGTCAAGTCGAGGACCTTCATGAAACTGTTGATCACGAACACGGCGTTGACGGCCTCTTCGTACTATGTCAAGCCTCTGCTTGGGCAAATGGGAGAACGTAATGTATAGCCTTTTAATTTACTTCAGCTTTTTCACTTTGTCGTATTATCTAGCCCAACGCACCCAACTAGTACTTTTTCCGTCATGATTCATCGTAACATCAACATAAATGTTACTCCACGCAGTAATAGCATACGCAAACTCGAACGGCGAAAACTCGACGTTCATCTTTATGCTGCCCTACCGCTTCTACACGTTCTACGAACTAAAGGATGGCCAGACGTACTTCTGGACTTACGGCTCGCAGCTGCCCTTCGTCTTCATTAGCGGTTTCGGACAGAGCGCGGCCGACTGCCTCATGGTCACTCTGGTCTACCACGTTTCCGGTCAGATGGCCGTGCTCGCGCTGCGCATCGCCAGCATTGACACTCATCCTTCCAAGTGTACCCAGGAAGTGCAGAAAATCGTCAGGGCTCACATCAGGCTGCTTCGGTGAATTTACATGATATTTCTATAACCCATACTTCAAATCAAAATTTATCAATTTTTCTCTGTAATGATGGATTAGAATGGGAAAAGTTATTGAGAGAGCCTTCAGTGCCACACTTCTCGGGCATCTCGTAGGTGCCACCGCTCTCGTTTGTATCCTTGGATATCAAATTTTGACGGTACTCGATGAATCTCTGAAAAAAAATGTAGTAAATATTTTTCTCGGCTAAAGAATTTTGTATTCATGTTATTCAGAGCCTGGCTAACGGAGAAAGAGCTATTTTGATTTCGTTTTTCGCATTCATATTTCTGGTGCTGCTGGTGCTATACGCCCACTGTACCGTCGGCGAGAGCTTGATAATAGAAGTAAGCTATTAACGTTTTGTAATGATATTAGAATTAGTTAGAATCGCTAATATCACTTACAATTAATAGAGCGAACGAGTATCTCAAGCTTATTACAATTGCGAATGGTACAACATGTCGAAGGAAAACGCTAGGATAATTATCTTGTGCATGGCTCGTTCGCAAAAACCATTGCAGCTGACTGCTGGTAAATTCAGTATGTTTTGTCTTCAAACTCTTACAGACGTGAGTTGATACCTTCACTTTTTACAACTTTTCCATTTACACTTATACCGATCCTAATGAATTTTTCAGAGCATCAAAACTTCAATGGGATACTTGTCAGTTTTGAGAACTGTTATGTAAAAAAATGTTTATTGCATATTGTTAGCAAAATTACAGAAGTTATTTATGATAATTTTTCATAAATTCTGTTTTTAAATAATTTAAATAAAGACCTTTTATTTTTAAAACGGAATACTTGTAAACCACTTATAGACTAAAATTTACAAATTTTACTGTCTACTGTTTTTTATTTAGTGTCTGTCTCACTGTACTGCTAATGCTGAAATGAAGTACCGTTGACAAGCAGCTCTTCGAACGTTTTTTTTTTCAACGCTATCAGGGAGTACAATGAAAATTACGCATGCGCTACATGCGATGTACGGTTCTTGCAAAACCCGCCCCAGGTAAATTGTTAAAGCGAATATTAATGCGCTTATGGTAATACATTGTGTGTAAAGAAGTTTGCGATGCATTAAGCATCAATAAATTAAGACAATACTTTTTATGAACCTGAGAGACGAATTCTTTGTCAGTCGCTTCTGAACAGTCCACTAACAATGTGCATGTCTAATTTGTAATGTATTTAAACTGCTGTGTTAAAATGTAGTAATATCATACTATCGCCAATACAAGAGTTATATAAGAAATAAATTAAAAAATTTAATGCACAATGATAGAGAAACCGAAGTTGAATCTCGATGTCTTGAAGGTTTTAAGTTGTGTCCATCTCATTTCGTTGTCTTATAAAACTGCAATTATTAATTTAACTGATGAGAATTTCATTATAACTTTATGTAGGAAGAGCTATGCTCGGCAAAGATGGTGTTTGTATGGAACAAAAGACTTTTTACTGTATTTGGAGTAAATCCTCTGCGATTCAACAACCTCCTCTATTTATTCTTTTTCTTCTATTCAATCATGCATTTCATTCTGAGCTGTGCAGCTCTGCCGCAGAATATACATAATCTAAATAACATGATAGACGCTATCACTGAAATTGGCTCGATGATAACAATCTTGGCTAAATTCATGCTTTATCGGATAAACCGCAAAAGTCTTGCTGATCTTTTGGAGGACATCGAAATAGACTATTCTATTGATAAATACGAGAACGAGCTTGAAGTACATATGTTCACTGATTATGTTTTTAAAGCAAAAGCATTTTTTCAGTTTACAGTTCCAGTGTCCATTGCTTCGGCGGTTATGTATTTTTTGAGACCCTACGCCATGGATGGATTTGGTATCCCTTTAAAAACAGGTATGTCATATACATTCTTTATATCTCCTTTGGGATTGTTTGCTTGCTTGATCTACTGCAACAGAAAATAAGTTACGGTGTACCATGAATAATACGAAGAAGTATACAACTAATAATGAATCGAATCTACTTTGATTTATCCAGACTCCGCCAACGTAACTACGTTTTTATTGCCATATCGCATGATCTTCTACTATCCCATCACAGGACTGAGCGAGTATTTGGGGGCTCTCTTGTATTTGATTCCGGTAATTCCGATAACAGCCTTTGGTTTAGTAGCAGATGCCAATTTGATGCTAGCTATTGCGGCACACATTTGCGGACAACTATCGGTACTGTCCAGAAGTCTGTTACATTTTGATAATGATGGTACCGGATTTCATCAAAAATTAGCGAAGGCTGTTAGGCAGCATCACCGCCTTATCAGGTAGGCGCACTAATAGTAGTTTTTCTCTGAGTCAAAGAGCTGTAAAAATACAAAATAACTTTTTCTTATGTGTACGTACTGAAGAATGGCCAATGCTCTCGACTCCGGGTTCAATTTACTGATGCTGCAACAAGTTTTAAGTGTTACTTTTTTCATCTGTTTTGTCAGCTACAGCATGCTGATGGTGAGCAACCTCATGCGCTTTAAATTTATACCTAAATAATGCGTAAACAGTTTCAAATATGCAGTGTTTACGTAGAACTGGAGTCAGCGGGAAAGTGCACTGATACTGACCTTTTTGGTGTGTATGGTTTCGATGTCATTCTTGCTTTTTGCCTATTGCTATGCGGGGCAATGCCTTATTGATGAGGTAATCTATCAGAAGAAACATTTTTGATAGTCGTTAAAATAACCACAGTTTCGAGTAAGTGCAAATCATTTGTTTTAGAGTACGTATCTAGGCAATGCGTTATACACTAGTGCATGGTACAAACTTGAACCATCAGATATGAAGGATTATGTTATTTTTATAAACCGAACTCAAAAACCACTCGTGATTACTGGTGGTAGATTTTACATATATTCACTCAGCAGTTTCCTTGTTGTAAGTTAAATTTTGGATTCGGTTAAGGGAGGAAGGTTTTAAATTACCTTACTTTTTCTGATTTTTTCTCAGGTGATGAAATCTGCAATGGCTTATTTGTCTGTCTTACGAACGTTAATTTAAGGCATATGTTCTTCGGATGTTAATACAAAATATGTGAAGAAAATCAGTTGAGTAGGATGTTTTAGAGTGGTATGCTCTACAAAAATTTGCATAAGAAAAATACCGGTAATCAATGTCATTAAATTTTTTTGGTCAAATATATTTCTTACAAGTTGCATATTAAAAATATTCATTCAATCATCGGTGTGCATAAATTTATTTAGTTTTGTATAACTTATTCGCTTCGATGTAATAATAGCACATTAGGGGTCGATGAGCCCAGCGATATATATATGAGGAAAGAGGGCGGCAAACTTCAGAAGTAAAAGAAGTATACGCGTATTACATATAATTATAAGCAAGGAAAAACATCGCATACAAAATAATTATAGACACATTTGCTATTCAGTTTCAATAAAAAGTTATAAACTTGAAGCGAAATATCAAGCTTTACACTGCGAAAGAAATATTGTATAATAATACTTAATTGCAGTGTATGGATAAACAATTACGATCAAAGAATCGCAAGGCACGTACAAACAAGTAAGTTTTAGTAGAATTTTTTGTACTCTTTCTTTATACAAACTTAGTATAAAAATAATTGTTCATACACTGTGTTTACATAATCCTATGGATATAATTTTCTTATGCATAATAAAATAGCTTTTAATAGCTACTAGTAAAGTATGCAGGTGTGTACGTCTTTCATACTTTGAAATAACAATTAAATGACAATCAAAAACATGATTTTAGTTTGTTTACGTATTTGAATAACAAATGATGGATTCGTTTATATTTTTCGTAAATCGTAGATTCACGCACAGGAATCGCAATTTTTGCTCTTGGAGTGGCGTCGAATGCGTATAATATAAATTCACCCTGTTTCACAAAATATTTAGGCAATAGCAATTCATAAGGATTTCAAAACAACACAATATCTTGTTAGAAAAATTATTGAAAAATAAATACATCAAATATCACGTCAAATATAGTATATAGCTGAATCGCTGAATTTAATATTCTAAAAACAAACTAATCCATTGTTTTGTAACGATATTTCGATGAAAATGTATCTGTAAGTCATAAAATTACCTATTTTTGACGGTGGATATATTTTGCCTGGATTATCATTTGCCGTTCTTAAGTGTAACTAAACCTGAAACCGTTCAGAAAAATCATGACTCAAAGACTAGATTTAAAAGAAAAAGTCGAGTTTTGTTTTTTCCCCAAATTAGAATTATATATATAGTTTTATATAAGAGATAATAAATTGGAAGCGGTTGTTTTAAATTTATACACACCTGAAATTTTGTTGTAAAAAAATACGGTAATCTGGACGTTATTTATATATCCAATCTTGAATTAATAGAAGAGACCATATCTTTTTTTCTCTGTATATTTATTAAAGTACTAATTAACGCTTATGTCTTTAAAAGAAATTTGTACACCCTTTTAGGAATTAAAATATTATCAGAGATAATGTATGTAAGTTCTCTCAACAACGAGCAACACGTTAGCACCCGTCCACACCACATTTTGATTAAGCCCAATGCAACTGGAGGCTATACGCTAAGCTTGCGCAGAGAGATTCCCGTAAACTCATTACTAATTTACAGCGAAATCATATACTTTGATATTCGTTTATAAAACATAGGCGATCACCTCATTTTACGCAATCAAAACTTTGACGCACTGTATTATTAGTATAAAACATACCTAATATTATCCATATTTTCTTCAGTACTCCTTATCCACAGCTTAGTCTCTTACCGCAAACACAGCTATTTATTTGGCATTCGCCGTATCGCCTACTTCAAGCGATTGGTTTAAAAAGAAACATCGCCAAAATGAACCTCCCAGGACTAAATCAAACAACCCTGACGAAGTATAAGGATGATCTTCAAAAAGGGTCGAAGATCCTCATCTGGAATAGACGCTTACTTTCCCTTGTCGGACTTTGGCCGGAGTCTCGCTTCGACTTTCTCTTTTGCGTTTGTGCGTTCTACTACCTATTTTACCTCGGCCTGGACTTTGTCACCTTATTCCTATTTCTCAAGAAAAAAGTACTTAATGGCTCGATCTTCATCGCTATACTCTCTTACGGGCATATCACCGCCCGACTACTACTACTGCGACGACACAACAAAACCTTCGGCGTTATGCTCGCTGAAATGAAGCAGGACTACGAACTTCGGAATTACAAGTCTGATCAAGAATTGAGGATGTTTTTGAAATACAATAAACCAGCAAAAATCATGATCAAGTTACTTATCATCTTCTCAATTGTTTTTGGCGTTTTCTTCTACGTAAGGTCACCTGTGACGAGATACTTTATTGCTCGTGAGTATCCCCATTTTTCTTCTCACATTATGAGTCATATATTTTTAAAAATATTTTAAGTAATAATATGGAGGAGGGTTGCCCAGTATGAAGAACAAACAGTCCGACTTTACCTGTGTAGATTATTAATTTGTCATAGCAAAAGTTATAAAACAAATAAGTAAAATAACGGAAAGTTAACTATACATATTTGGCGCCAGATATAGAGAGATTCGCAAATTTCACCGTTTGCATTTATTTTGCGAATTAATTCTTGTATATTCGGCATCAAATTGGCAACTATATAGAAGACTGTTTAAGGGATCAATTCATGAATAAAATTTTTATTTATATATGTAAGGAAGTAGCTTTGTCGACCTTATATAACCAAATGGTAAAGAGCCAAATGTAGTAGATTCAAAGTGGGTATTTCAAAAGAAAATCGATAGTAATGGCACAACTAAAATATAAAGCCCGATTAGTGATAAGAGGCTTCAAAGATACAAATGTGTATGATCTGAAAGAGACATATGTACCAGTTTCAAGACTGTCACTTATGAAAGCAACCATTTCCATAAATGATAAAGAGGATCTGGAAATGTGTCAAATGGATGTAAAGACAGCATTCTTAAATGGAGAACTGGAAGAAGAGGTATTCTTGGAAATATCAGATGGAGTGAATAATTCAGAGGGTATGAGACTAACCAAAGTCTGTAAATTAAAGAAATCCTTATATGGGTTAAAAGTTAGTCCAAGGAAATGTAACAAGAAATTTTCAGAGGTAATACGTAAACTAGGTCTTGAAAATGATCTACATCTACACATCTCAAAAAGGCAAACTGGTTGACGAGAATGGATCGCTTTACGAGTGTAGAACCGTATCGAGTCGTTCATAGTGTTTGTGATGTATTGAATAAAGAGATCCAGAGTGTTAAAGTGTAACCTTGTGCCAGTGTAATTTATTAAACTAATACACCTCTGATATATATTATTATATAAATAAAGGAGTGTGTGTGTGGTCTAAGCCACACAACTCCTACAATATATATGTTGAGTCAATATAACTGAGATCAACTTGTTAAAACATTGTAAAATACACGTTTTATATTTACGCAGATAACTTTCTTAAATGTTCAATTTATCTGGCACCGAGTATTTTTCTGATACAAACCATGGAGCCACGTCAAAAATATAAATTAAATTTTTCATCGCGTCAATAAAAAAATACGCCTAAAATAGCTATGGGGAACAATACTGGCCAACTCTCCCCTATTTGATTTTCTCAATCTCATATTGAAAACGTACTTAGGTGCTATACGCAAAGCGCACAGAAACGCAACGGCGCCCTTCTTAACCACGCAATTCTTTTACAAATTTCACAAGATTACAACTGTAAAGGCGTATGCGATAAACTACGTGAGCGAGTTACCATTCTCTATTTTAACTTGCATAATTAGTTGTGCAACGGATTGCTTGGTTCTCACTCTTGGTTGTCATTTGAGTGGGAGATTGGCTGCATTGTCTCATAGAATACGAAGTATAGATTTTCGCAGCGGGAGCCAAGAGTTTAAAACTGTCGTTCGATTACATCAACAAATTTTGCGGTACTATCTATTATCATTAACTATATTTAATTTTTTAATTTGTATTAAATGTTATCAAAATTATGTTTTTGTAACGCATGCACGATTTTTGCGGTTTTTGCTCTAAGAATAGGAACTAAAGTAGCCGTTTATAGACCGGCGGGCAATAATGGCCAATCCATAATAATAACCGTTCATCATCCCGAATTTTTAGAGCCAAAAAAACGAAAATCATTCATTGTCACAAAAATATGGTGTGCACTAATAAGGGTCAAGTGGGATTTTCGACCTCGTGTGGTTGTAGTACGAGTCGAACTCCTCGCCTTCGAATCGTATTGCAAACTTCAGAATCTGTCTAAAAAAGCTCACTTTATGCCCTTGGTACACAATGTGCTATTATAAAATGATTGCTTTGGATTTTTATACAATTAGAATCGCAGAAATGCAAGAAGATTCGTTAAGCAGTTTGATGGTATGTCACATACTTGTTGCGGGTGTTGTGTTGTGTCTTATACTGTACAAAACGTTAATTGTAAGTATGAATACACATTTCTCATCTGCTTTATCAGAAATCTTCCGATGATAAGTGTTAGATAATTTTAATTTGCTTAATGTTTTTGCAGTACTGGTCATCAGGAAGAATGATACATCTTATTAACATTGCCTTTCTAATATGTATGAATATTTTGCGACTGTTTTCTCATTGTTGCGTTGGAGAATTTCTAATACAAGAGGTAATATATATTATTTATCGTACACGTTTATTACTTTACAAAAACAATAATTACATATATTCATTTTATAGAGCCAGTCTGTTCAAGCAGCATTTTACGAATGCAAATGGTACACAATGCTGCTGCAAGATCGAAAGCTCATAGTCTTAAATTTGTTAAGAAGTCAGCGTCCAGTTTGTTTTTCTGCCGGAGGGTTAGGAACATTTTCTATTGAGTTATTCTCAGAGGTATACTATTTAATCCATAGTCGTGTGTCCTACAAAAACTTGGTCATTATTTGTAATAATGTTTCATAGGTCTTAAAGACATCACTAGGCTACTTATCAGTTTTGAGGAATGTCGTTTGAAATTTATTCCTTTAACCGGACGCTGATCGCTCTTCACTACTAGTCAATTTCCTTGTAATCAACGAAAGGTATTTATCAACACTTTGTTATATTATTTTTCTCAATAATATAACTGCTGCAACCAATACACATGTTGGTATGTTCAAAATAATCAACGCGGCATGTGTTAAAATAACAACACTAGTTTTATTACAAAAAGTATGTTTATTATTTTCAGGTGAAGTGATTGTGTATTTCATACATGAGATTTTCGCACTACAAAAAGTCTATTGTATCTGACGCAATTACAATATATGTATAAAGAATATGTAATATGTATGTACATACACATATTTACGTATACTGGACGGAAATGGCATCTAATGTGATGATTTCAAACAGTCCAATCTCATTGCAAACTTTATAGTTTAATCAATATCATTGGAAAAATTAAAAATATATTCTCTTAGATGTTCGTTCCGTCAAGTTTACATCTACATTTGACAATACCGAGAAGAATCTCGTATTAATCGATAGACATTTATGTAAAATCTTTCCGTACAAATATAATATCGTATAATTAACCTGCGTTCATGAACATTTTTTTGTATACGGAAAAACTGTTCAGTTTACACTTGTTTTTCGTTGACTGTAAAAAATAAAAAAAGAACGCAAAAAAACAAATCAGACTTTCTACTGATAAGAACATACGTATCAATCATATCTTTTTCCGTACAACTTATAGTAATATTTTATACAATATATCGTTTAAAATTGTCACCTTATGTTCTTTTTCAAAACCCTACGATGTACTTGCGATTTTTTGATATTGTGTATTGAAATTCATACAAATTTATGTCTAAGTTTCTAATGCATATAAAACGTTTAATCATTGTCTTATGATTTACAATACTTTCGGTAAAAAAATGCAAGGTTTACTATAAAATTTTTCAATACTTTAATACATTCGACTATGGAACATTTTCCCCGAATAGTTGGGAAACTTTTTAAATTGCTCGTAATAAATGTTAATAGAAATTAAAGTTTTGACAAACTTAACAATAGCTTGCAACGAAGTGTCGTAAAATTTTAAATGATTTTTTTTTCCTTTCGATGTATACATAAAAATGTATTTATTTGTTGCGTGTATGCGAATGCGAATGTGTACATTTATATAATTGTTGTGCGCGCGCGTGGGTACGTGTATATACAAACATGTTCGTTACCTTTTTTCATGCAATATATTATCGATATTGCTCAATTATGTGTAATAGCGATAATCGAATGTAAATTTCCTTTAAAAAATTATTTATTCCTTTTACACTATATGAGTGACGGAATGATAGTAAAAAACGCCATTTATATACAAAAATAACGTTGAGCTACATAATAACGTTTTAATCGTAGATTCAATTCTATTTTCAGACAATTTAATCCTACTAGTGAAACTACTTTTTCCTAATAAAATATCTGTCAAACACCCGTTTGATCTGAGAAAACATTTTTAATTTTCAGTTTTTATATTTAAATTTAAAACAAAATTAATGCATATTATTTTCAAAATTGTAAAAATTTATATACCGGCATACCTACAGTAATAAAATATGTTTTGCAATGATCAGATGATTTTTACTACATCTAGAGAGTTAAAAATGTTTTCTGGTAGCCATTAAAAATCTGATGATCAACCCTTTTTTCTTATTTATATAAATACATACAGTTTATCTTTTGCGATTTTTTTATAATAACCATAGAACATGAGTCTTGTATGCAAAATTTTTAATAAATTTAAAAAAAGTACCTGGAGGCAAGTTTTCAGCTTTTGCGAGATTTTACAATGAGATTCTATTTGAAATTCGCCAGGTACGTATTGAATAATATGAAGCACTTTATCTCCAATTATAAAAATAAATTAACAGTGCTTTGATGCTTAAAACTGAGCATGAAAGCTTTTCAAGGTGTACTTTTAAATAGAGGAAAATGCCAGACATTAATGTACCGACAATATAAACGGTAGATTTGACACCATAGTATCCAGAGAATAAAAATATCGATGTTTTAAAGAGAATAATATTAGAAACCTTCTGCACTTCTAGCGCCATTTTTCACAAAGCAACTTTTTTAACAAGTCATTCCACATGTTTTGTACCACTTCAAGAAGTCAATAAATTATATTTTTACGATGTGATGCACCTTAATATACTGAATCTATTTCATTAAAAACTAATACTTACAAATTTGTCATTAGGTTTGAATAAAGTATGGCGATGAATGAAAAAATAAAACATAAGTATCATTTATATAAGATTTTACTAAGTAGTGACGACATTCTTGGCAAAAGATGTAATAGAAGGAAATGGCACTCTTAGTTGAAGAAGCACGGTATATTGTTGAAACATAAGTGTCTGAAGTACATGCTACAAATTAACGAATGGGGATTATGATTCAAAGGTAAAGAAATGTGATTACTAAATTAGATATAGGATTATCTTGAATTAGTAAAATTTCTGCAGTAAAGAGCTTCTCTACTTTATAAATTCTGCAGTTTTCAAACTACTCAAAAATGATAATAACTTTTGACTTGCTTCTAAAGTTTCAGTAGAAAACGAGAAAAACACCGTCAAACGAGGAAAGTGAATGAAAATTTATAGATTATCGTCACTATGTATATATGAAACTCTTGTTCAAGTCGTTATGTACACTCTTAAATTTGTTCTTATTCCTTGTTAAACGACTCCATTCAGAGTATCGTCACATGTCTATTCACGCAAGAAAAGTACAAAAAAATTTATAGTATTAACAGTTAAGTGAATAACTAGATACAAATTACAACTACAGTTATAAACATACTGGAGTCTGTCATTCAGTCATTCTACTTTTACATTTATTCACTTCTCACACAATGACGGTGAGGCGAACTTGGCAAAAAGCTACATGATTTAAAGTCAGGATGAACGGTATGCTAAATTTATTATCGTTGAGGAAATGTGAAAGTTGCAGGTCCTTTGATTTGAATCTTGGCAATTTGAGAAATCTGCTTTTTTTGACGTTATCTCTAGTCATGTACCATTGCAAAGCCCGGAGCACTTTAATCCCTCGTTAAAAAACTTGTTCGTAACTTGTGCAAGTGATGAAACAAGTTTATCAATGAATGCGTTCTAAACTAAGCAATGTTACGGTCAGTGTTAATTTACAAGAAGCAGAGCACAACTGAAACATTTCCTCAAAAGTCAAAAGTAGAACCTATTGGGCATCCTCTTACTTAATATCTTTTACCATCAGCCTAGGAATGCGACGCTCGCGAGAGGTTCTTCTTATCGTTGGCAGCAATATTTGTCGAGCTATTCACTTGGTATGAATTTCCAACAAAGCCCTTCGACAGCAACGAAGCCGTCGACGTGGACGGATGCTTGTGTGTGCTATTGGACGACTTCCTCGGTGGTTTCGTTATTTGCGTCGTCGAAAGGCCGCTGACGGGATACTTTTGTCTACTGGAACTGCTGCCACCATTGCTGCTGCTTCCGTTGCGGGTACCAGACTTGGAAGCTCCTGAGGATGAGGTCTCGGTGGGATGCTTGGGCAGAACAAAGGCCTTGGTCTGCTTGAGGAGATAGCGGTCGTTGCAGAGGGCGGAGATCAGAGGTAAGTCGAGGTTTCGACTCTTCTCGCGCAGAGTCTTGATGTCCAGCATCCCGTCCTGATGGCTCTGGGACTGTTGTTGCTGGTGTTGTGGCTGCTGCGGTAGTTTACCTTCGCCGATACCCAGATACGCCGGCTGACTTGAGGCGAGGGTCTGCGCGTGACAGAAGAAGAAAAATTTTATTATACCTATACTATAGTTTAAGACAAAATACTTTGTTGCAGATGATGAAAAATGCTTGACAATCGAACCCTACCTGGATATCGTACGGGGGTGGTGGAGGCGGAGGCGGCAGTCTTCTGTGCTTGGTCTGCGGCTGAGGCAGCGAGCCCATGTTACCGGGACTCTTGAGTCCTCCGTGCGACAAGGATAGCGAGGACAAGGAGGCCGAGGCAGCGTCGTAGCTCTTGAGTATGTTCTCGTGGCTTCTCGTCCTCGAGAATCCATGCTGCAGTGTATGGGGATGATGCCTAGCGCTGGCTGGGGGTGGCAGTGGGGGCGGAGGTGAGGCGTACGTGCCTTCTTTCCTGAAGGTCTGGCTGCCACCGCCGCCACCGCTCGAGCAGGTAAGCCCACTGTACAGAGAGCTGGTACTCGCCGCGTACTGACTGCTCGCGTTACCGTAGAGCAGGTAGTTATTCCCGGCGGAGCTGTTGGTGTCGCTGAGGCTGCTCGCGAGGTTCTGGTTCGAGGCGTACTTGTTGGAGAGCGAGGAGTACGAGCTGCCCGTGTACGGCAGATAGGGCGTGCTCCTGTACATCAGAGAGGACTTGCTGGCCGCTTGCAGAGGGTACGGGGGCGGCGGCGGGTAGGCGGCCATGGCGGCCAGGAGTGAGCCCTGCTTCGCGTCGATGTACTCCTGCTTGGAGAGGGCTGGGTCCTTGAGCGGAAACATGACGTAGTCCACGTCGGAGTAGAGCTGCTGCTTGTACTGTTCGATCTGCGTGCGCGCGACCTGACTCGTGTACACGGTGGCGAGCATACCCGGGGCTGCCGCTGCTGCTCCGACGTTGGCGGGGTTGGCGTTGGCATTGGCCGAAATCGGTGGAGGCGGTGGGGGAGGCGGTTGCCGTTGCTGGATCTGAGAGTGCGGCGGGTGAGGCGGCGTCAGGTAGGGCAGTAGAACCGGACCAGTGCGAGTCGCGTGCACGTCGAGATAGTTGTTAGGTCCGACGACCAGAGCTGCCACTGGTGCGTGTACGGGTGTAGGCTTCATCTTGTCACCCGGGTACGTCGGCGGCTGGATACGCGCCGGTGGAGGAGGCGGTGGAGGTGGTTCCCTGCGGCAATTCAACGTTATCAATGCCTGGCATACCGGCTATACCTACATGATAGTATGTACACTCGTGACTTACCTAGGCGTGACAGCATCGTTGCGGGGAGGAGTCGGCGGCGGGATCTCAAAACGCTCTCTTGGACAGCCGTATCCCGGCGGTGGAGGTCCGGGAACGACGGGTGGCTGCGGTGTCCCCAGACCCGGATAAGGCGGTGGCGGTGGCAGTTGTCGCTCGCTGTCGCTTCGCGGTGGAGGCGCCGGAGGCGGTGGCGGTGGAGGCATTCTCACGTAGTCGCAGTCCGAGTCCATGGAGGCTCCGATGCTCTTGCGAGGCGGATAGCGACCGACGATCAGGTCGGACAGTTCATCCGCCGAGAGCAGGGGTCCCTGTCCCGAGGGATCACTACCGTCGCCGCGGAAACTGCCGGCACTGAGGATGCTGTTACTGCGCGAGCGGCCCTCGTTGTCGTCGTCCTCTTCGACCGCAGCGGCTTCGTTGCTCGGCTTGGGAACGTCTTGCTGGCCGAGTTTCCTGTCGCGTTCCTCGCCCTGGCAGAGGCTGTAGATCGGATCCTGGTCGTCGTGACCGGTGCCTTGGCTGTAGCAGGAGCCACTCGTCTCGGAGCGCAGACCGCTGTGGATGGTGTAGAAGCCCGAGGTTACCGACGCTTCGTCCGTCGTCGACTGCACGGACGAGTCGTTGGCCATCGGCTCGTCTAGCATCTCGCTGCTGTGCAGCGTGTAAACGCCGCTCGTCTCGCTGGCGATGTCCGTGCCTGAAAAGTCATGGAATTGGTGGAATATTATCAATAACTCGTCACATCGACTCGTGTCGAGCAATATCGTCATTCGGTGTGCAACGTTCTCAATTTCATACACCGAAATAACGCGATGAGCGAATTCAACACGCAGTTTAATAACGCAGGAAAAGACAATTTGATTGTACGCACCAGCATACTTGACAGTCTTATTACACCTATCGTAGATAGGCTCACCCGATAGCGCCGAGTTCTGGGCGGTGTGCGAGTAGCCGAGTTCCAAGCTCGAGCTCGCCGAAGTCCTCCTCCTGCCAGTGGCGGCAGCCGCTGCGTTCAGCAACGCCGCTGTCGCCGATCCAGCGATACTGCTCCCCCTGTTACCGGTCTCAGCGGTGGCATTGACGACGACAGTGCTGCAGGTACTGCTGCACTGCGAACCGAGTGCCGCACCTGAGATATTAGCCGCACCGGCCTCGGCATCCGCGAGCAGACTCGGTCGCAGAGGCGGCGGAATCGGAGACTCGGTACCGTCGACCGCCGCCGCCGCCGCCGCTCCGTTCATGATGGCTGCCGCGCTAGCGGATCCGTTGGGGGAGTCCTCGGTGGATCCGGTCGAGCCGGTAGACACCGGACCGGCGTCTGGCTCGTCCTCGCTGTGCACGCGGTCGCTCACGATGCCCGACGTCGTGTTGGACGAGGTGCTGGAGATGAGCGAGATGCGCTGGTCCGCGCGCGAGCCCCGGGTCGTCAGGCTCAGCTTGCAGCGCGCCGGGTACATGTAGCAGTCTCGCAGGACCTTGCGCTCTGTTGAGGAACATGAAAATTCGTGCTGCGTTAGATATGCTGCTTTTATGACGGATGCATGGGAGGACGAAGAAAAACTATTTGCGTACCTTCTTCCTCGCGACGCTTAGCCTCGCTGACGCGCGGCGCTATGGCCATGAAGAACTGGTGGGTGTCCCGACAGAGCGCTAACAGGAGCTTGCTCTTGTCGTCACAGCCACTGAACAGTGTGAGCTTACCCGGCTGATCGACCGCGCGAATCTCGAACTTCTTGCGCTGCAAATGCGATAACCATTTAATAGGTAAGAGTCGGACATATGTGATGCAGAATCAAAATTGAGCTACTCACGTCGAAGCCAAGCTTGCCAATGTTGTTCCAGGTGAAGACCTGCGGCGTCTCCTCGTCGCCGTAGACGCGCACGCCACGAGCGCAGATCGCCAGCAGTACTCGTCCTGGTCCCTGTTCGCTCTTGCTGCGCCGCAGACGGTAGAGGTGAGCGTTGAGCGGCGCCTCCAGGAGCACCGCCTCTCGGATGTACGAGAGCTCAGCCTCCTCCCGGGACAGGCCCCGATTGTCCCTGTGTTGAGCCGCGAGCACCGACAGTGCGTTCTCCTCGTGGCACATCTGCACGCATATACATTGTGGTAAATCCCCCCCTTATTTTTCTCACCGATCTGTTGTTTCGCACTTTTCGAAGCTCGGCTAGCTCACGCGATTGATCAAAGGAAAAAAATGGCTCTAACTCGTGCGCGATGTGGATTCTTGCTCTCTGATTCACAGCCGAATCCGTGGAACGCCTTTTCCACGGTCAATTTTTTGCGTCATACCCCGTGAATCATCTTCGAGCTATAAGGTTACTTATGCTCGGATAAGAACCATTTCCGAAATATTTCCAGCGTGATTGATCTATGTAAAACTGTGCGGTGGGCTGAAGATTTCGTAACCGTTTGTGTCTTCCAAAAAATGAACAAGTTTCGAATTTAAGTTTACACTTTCTACTTTCACTTTCTATTTGAAATATTCTCTAGAAGCCTCGCACTTATCAACGCACGCATCGAGCACAATATAGTCGAGACATGTTGCGAACTTACGTGGGCGGGAAGGTAGTCGGAGGGCTTGCAGTATCCCTGTCGTCGGTGCCGCTCCTCCGTGTAGTCGCCGAGGTCGGCCTGGAGGGCGAGTCCCGCAAGGCTGAGCAGCGGCCCGTACACGCTGCCCGACTGCAGAGGATGCTGGGACTTTTGGCCCTGCCAGCTTTCCACGCCGCCCCCATGACGGACCACGTTGTCGCGCAGCTGCAGGTAGTAGTGGTGTCGTGTCGTTTCATCGCTGTAAACATTTTTCTGTTACATTTTGCTCTTATAATGCTTCTTCGTTCAGGATGTCTCGACGGTGTCTTCTCACCTTAATAGTAATGGTGTGTCCACGTAGTAGCGAACACGAAAGTAGAGAACGAATGCCGGACGTCCGCTGCTGTCCAAGCCCTGAAACGTCATGAATTCATGTTTAATTTTTTTATTTCCTTAATGTAATCCGGGCAACGATCGATTCATCATCGGGAATTCCTCAACGTATATTCAATGAGATATAAATTTGACAAATTGTTAAAAACGAATTAAAATAACTAATGGCTTTTTTCCGTATACGGCCGATTTGCATGATAAAACCTCCGAGCACATAATACCGAATTCCGTCGACACACACACACACACGTAGCGCATCAGAGCGGCTCCTCCACACGCTATAAATTTTATGCTCCGAAAATAATACGATTCGTTCCGAAGCGTGACGAATCATCGGAAAAAAGAAATATCATGCTACTGTTCTACGCTCGCTCGCATACCCTAAGGCCTAAAAAGCCGCAGACCATCATCAGATCTACATTCCGACTATTCACGCGCCCAAAAGCTTATACAGCACTTTGATTTGTTCTGCCCGAGCTGAAGGTTGAGAGAAGTCGGTGTATGGACCAATCTCATCAGAGGAGCGTTTGTGGCCCAGAGTGGCTTTCGACGAAAATTGAAAAATAAATAAATAGAGGTATTGCTGAAGTCGCAATTTTTGTCAGAGTTATTTATATTGAAAATTGTATATGCAGCCTCTTTGTCGAGTTGATAAATGGAATTCGTCAAATATTTCAGACTCTCGAGACGAGCTCGACCGAGAGAATGGATCGGAATGACTCCACACATTCCAGAAAAAATCACATGCGCGTCTGAAGGAATGAGCGGAGATTAGACAAGGCAGCTAATTAAAAAAAAGCATACCAAGGAGATTGTAAAGACGAGGAATTAATTGGGTTATACCTGCGCGCGAGTATCTATTTCAGTAGACTCCGCGCGCTCACGATATTCTCTAGCAATAACTACTTCTCTAATTTTGTTTACAGCCTTCCCAGGCCGCGTTTCCCGTCTCTCGAAAAAAAAACCTCGCCCATCTCCGGCAAAACGTAATTATTTTACCATCAACCTCCTCAAAATTGCCTCTCGCTCTGAAGGAGAGAGAGAGAGAGAGAGAGAGAGAGAGAGAGAGAGAGAGAGAGAGAGAGAGAGAGAGGAAGAGAGAGAGGGAGAGAGAGAACTCAAAAGACCGTTTCGACTCCTGACGTATCACCTGCCCTTCCTCGCCATCCTCCTTTTCTCAAATCCTTCTTCGCAGCAGACGAACACACTGCACACGCACATAAGTATATAAGCAAGGGGTTCTCAATCGTCTCGTTAGTCCGGGCTTTTTATAACGATTAGAAAGGTCGATTCCCCGGCCGCTACTGCCGAGACCGAAATTGAGGTCTTTGATGATTTGCAGTGGCAAATTAGGAGATTATTCGCGGCGCAGAAGATCGTGTTTTCTACGAAGCATAAATATTAATGAAGACCCTTGTGCGCGCACACCTCTTTTTGTTCGCGCCCTTTCTGTGCACATACTCTCTCTCTCTCTCTGATGCGCTGATTCTCGGCAATCAAAAACGCGCAGCGGAGCTTCGAGACAAGAGCTGCTGCTGCTGCTTTTGCTGCTGTGTTATTGCGTCGCTCGAGGTTAAAAAATAAAAGCCGAAGAGAGATCATCGGAATCGAAGGCGAGCCGAGGATTTTCGGGCTTTGTGGGTCGTGCATTAGAAAATGGGCACGGGATATTATATGGGTGTATTTTTTTTTACACCTCGCTTTTGGATGTCGAAGATTGATCGGCGCGATAGCTCCATTTCGTAAGTCGAGATTCTTTCCGATGCATATATAATTATAAAATAGTTGTACAGAGATGCATATTATACTTACGTAGGTATGCGAACTTCTCCAGTTCTTCGGTGCGTATTTGCTGAGCTTACTCTCTTGGTCTACAAACAGGTACTCTCCGTCTGCAAAAACAAAAGCAAAGAGACTCCCTCAATGAAAATCGTATAAAGAAAAAGGAAGAAATCAAATGCCAGCCATCCCACACCTGTTAAGATCGTAAAAAACGCGCGATAGCCCCGCAGGAGAGCACATCATCTCGCATCGCCAAGTGCAAGAAAATAATTAGTCCCGCGTGTATATATATACGTATATGCATACATATTCATAATGTGTGTGTGCGTAAAAAAAACAGACACACGCATCGAACGCTATCGGCGGCGGGACGAGGTGCAAAAAAGAAAGAAAAGCAAACGAAAGAAACTCAGCTGCAGTCCGCGGCGGAGCGCAGATCCGACTCGAGGAAGAGAGAAGACGAGCCGGAGGAGGAGGAGGAGGAGGAGGACGGGGAGACCGAGAGCGGAGAAAGAGGCACCTGTGTTACCCGGGCGAATATAACTCGGCCATTATCGGGGAATGCTGCTGCTCCGGGGCCTCTCGGGCCCCCCGAGCCTCTCCTATATCTCTCTTTCTCTTTCGCTCCTTCTCTCTCTCGCGCGCGCGCGCGCTTCACTCGACTTATAAGCCCAAACCCGCGCTCTTCTCTCTCTCTCTCTCTCTCTCTCTCTCTCTCTCTCACTCTCTGGCGAGCTATTTTCTCGCCCCAAAGCGGAATATCCTATCTGTTTAATCACATAATTCAGGAGCACATGTATACGACTGAGCCCTTCTCTCTCGCTCTTGACTGTACGTTATGTGCGCGCAGGGAGACGTTGCACGCGGTTTTAGCCTTGGCTTCTGCAGCCGGCGAGAGCAGCGCGCGCGTATAGAAATTTCAACGAGTTTGGGCTGATTGTTGCCAGAGAGAAAGAGCGGGAGAGAAAGAGAAAAAGGAAGAGATACAAAAGGAAAAGCAGAGAGAGAGAGAGAGAGAGAGATACAGAGAGCGAGAGAGCAGAAAAAAGCGTCGGGTTTTGGTGCTGCTCGGCGTTTTAGCCGCTCGCTCACTCACTCTCCCGAGAGCCACATTCCGATGTAGCATAGTATAGGGCGCGCGGAGCGGCGGCGGCGGCAAGGCCCAGCTTTCCAGGGGCCTTATACAAATGACCGAGCTACCGCGTTACGCGGCTGCGCGCGCACGGGGGGAGGGGGTGGACATGAAGCAGCAGCAGCAGCAGGAGGAGGTGGTACTGGTGCTGGTGGGGAGGAGGAGATCGCTGGCCTGTACTGCTGCCGCCGCCGCCGCCGCTGCTGCTGGCTAAACGAGCCGAGCCCACCAAGCCCGTGCATTCCAGCGGGGCCCCCGACATAATCGCGCGCGCGCGATCGCTGCGGCTCGGACTCTCCGCTGGGCCTCAGGCCCCGAGCGCGGAATATATTTTTGACGGTTCGCCCCGAAATTAAGAGCGCTAATCGCGAGGCGCGCGCGTCCCCGCGTGCGCGCGTGACGAGCTGCAGCAGCCCCGGCATGCGCGAGAGAACGCGGGAGTTATTTCGAAACGTCGGGATGAAGACCCCCGCGGGCCCAAATATGGCCGTTGTCCGTGTGATGCATGCGCGCATACGAGCCGCCACGTGTGCCACGTTAAACAGAGGGAAGGGAGTAATGGCATGAATCTGGAGCTGCTGCTCGCTGATGGGAATCTTCTATTTTTAGCCGCGCGACTCGGATTACGAAATCACCGCCGCTCGCTGCCATCGGTATACACATAGCGTCTCGGGGTCAGTGAGGCCCCGCGTGCTCGAGCGATCGGCCTGTAGTGTGTCACTTGCGTGGACCAGAAGATGGAGAGCGGGGATAATTCAAAAAGAAGATCTCTGCAGCAGTCGTTGATATGTGCTGCATGGCTACGATTGCTCCTAGAGAGCTCGCGGAGAGGCTGTATTATATACGACGCCGTACGCGCGGAGAGAGAATCTCTCTTTCTCGGGTTAGCTTTCCGTTAGCGCGTGTAGCGCGCGCGAGAGAAAGAGAGAGCGACTATATAGCTACGTGTATAGAAGAGAGGCTGCAGAGTGGCCAAGCATACACGTACACAGCTCGCGCGAGCAGGTAGAGAGAAAGAGAGGCATTCACGGCGTGTGTATGCGCTTCGTCTCTCTCTCTCTCTCTCTCTCTCTCCCGCAAGCGTGCGGAGGCTCGCGCGCTGGTCTTTTTGTACTTGTTCTGGTTTTTCAGGTGCATTTTTTTGGCGAGCGCGTGCTCGAGAGCGCGCGCGCGCTCTCTCGGAGATGGGCCTCGTGGAATGCACGCCGAGCGGTGGTGGAGAGAGGGGAGGGGGGGAACCGAGCGGGGACCGACTAAGAGGCAGCGTGTAGAGAGTCGAAAAGGGTGGGGGAAGGGGGACCGACCCGTCGGACCGGCTAGCCGCTAGCACGACGGCACGACCGAGCGCTGCAGCACGCCGCGAGAACCGCGAGACTCTATACCTATATAGACACTATATAGTATACTCTAGCGTTCCTTTGGGCCCGCGCGAGTAGCATAAGGCCCCTGATGCAGTAGATGCTGCGGCATGCCGGCTCCCTGCTCTCCGAGTGTGTTTATACGTCCTCACGCGTGCGACACGAGATCCCGAGGATTGCTATACTATTTTTTGAGGTCGGAGCGTTTTTCAAAGTTTTGTTTATAGGCACGGTGGCAACTCAGAGTTTGAGGCTTAGACGGCGAATACGTACGACGTCGATAGAATTCGTTGTTGGAGGAAGTATTCGAAGAATGCAGTCATCTCAGCGCCGTTTCATCGATTCGCCCGGAAAATGTCATCGTGAACGCAAATATAATTTTCCGAATAGAGCGGAGTGGATGCAATTTCGATCGCAAAATCTGATAGTAGGTGATAGGTATATGGATTCAAAATGAGAAGTGCACTTACCGGACAGGATTGCCAGACCAAAGAGTTCGCAATCTTGCATACCCTGCTGACCAAGAAGCTGGCATGTCTGCGCGTAGACCTCCTTTACCTTTGATTTAGCCTGCAAGAAATTTCATTTCATTAGGCTATAAATAAAATGTGAAATACAGATTAATCGACTTGAATATGCTAACAAAACTATTTCTATACCAATACGCTTCAAGTTTATCCGAGACTATTTTTCTTGTATAATATAAACTCGACTTGCAAAGTTATTAAGTGTTACAGCTAACCGCATGATATCCCATCCAAGCATTGGCAACGTACTGCCGCAATGCAGTCAAATAAATGTTTTTATGTAACTCTGTCTCCCCGCGAGCAAAAGTAACAGAGGTGTTTCTCTACTCCTTAATTCTTAGCCGACGTAACTTTTCTGGACGTTTGTTACCGGTTACGCTAAATAGCAGAGTAAGCGCACCGCATATTTTCGTGCATTCTTTTGAAACGACTTTGTAAATTCAATTCCAAACTACTTCCGCGCGCCAGGGAACATAACCCACACCTACGCGCGCGCGCACACACGCACACAAAGCTGACTGCAACCAGCGCGTATTTAACGTTCGGAAGAAAAATAAAGTCGTTAAATCTGAAATTAGCGGGAATAGAAAGCAAACTGCTATTGTTTATTTGCGCGCGCTCTCTCGCGTCGTCTCTCCGGGCTACAAACGTGTACGCAGCGCGGCAGCAGTATTGTACTACGATACGTATATACGTACGTGACAATCATTGCACGTGAACGTATGCAGTATAATAGCGCAACGAGCGTATACGTATGAATATTGCAGACGGTGAAAGCGTACTACATACCACAGAGAGCCACGACTCACGCGCGCGCGCGCGCGCGCGAGTTCTGCACTATACTATACGTTGATTCGGGCATGTAGTAGTACGTGTGTGTACACACTGTGTATACATTGCTACAGATAAATGAGCGGCTGCTCTCGCTACAGATCACGCACGTATTCTAACTTTTGAGCTCGATTTTTATCTGCGCTTTTCGCTAGGGTGATATCAATATTTTGGTCACTGAAATTTGGATCGCCGGCGCGCAGTCAATGAACGAAGAAATTTGAAAAATCCGATTTCATTGTGAAATCTCGTTATATTATGGCTGCGATTTATATAGCCGTGCCGCGTGCAACTTTCACTCACTGTATTAGGATGAATGTGAGCGAGATTGAATGGATAATTGAATATAGTATACGCTGATGAAAAATCTCGGAATGAGTTATACACGCGACCGAAAGACTGTGTGCAAGTATCCCACACGTTTATCTCAAAAATGTCCTTAATTACCGGGCAGGTCTTGCGTGGCCTGTGCGTGAAATAAATAAACACAGTGTTTATCTCGAAAGAACGCAAATAATTTAAGCTGTATGTAGATGCATAAGGACGAGGGTAAACCGCTCGAAACCCCGCGCCGAATATTATTACTGCGGCGCACCAGTCGCACAGTAAAACGATTATGAAGGGTTTTACAGCCGGAAGATTATCCTTCCTAATGTATCCATCGATCGTTAAAGCTCTCGGAGCGCTGCAGGTCTGCTCCATTTCGAGAGATTTCAACGGCTGATACCGCAGCGGAGACCACACAATCGGCGCCACTTTTTTTCGAAACGCGAAAACCGCTTTATTGTTGCACTGCACACAAACCCCTCTATATATACTGTATATATAATGCCTGTACACCTATATATATATATACCTCTATTCACGAATTCCCGAAAATGTATCTTAATACTTTTATATTTTATAGCCCAAGCATTATGTGTAGACGTATAATACAATGAGGAAATAAATATACCTGCGCTTTTAAATAAAGTGGCCAGTATATATATAGACTGTGGCTAACGCGCGTTATATACGGAATATTGTAACCTATTTATTTGTTAGGTAATCGCATTATTAAACTAATTCCTGTCGCGCGCGAGGAAAAAGTTGTCGGGCCAGGCGGCTTTACTCCGGTATATATATAGAAATCGTAACCAGTTTCTGACTAGGAACCGAGCAGTTGTTTCTTTTTTCTGCCGCGCTAGTGAATCCGTTCCGGAAAACTCGTTTTGCGAAAATGCCCTTTTCCCTAGTTTCTCAATTAATTTTATCCTTATCCAGAATTTGCTATACTGGATATTGTATACTTACGTCAACGATGAAGTAGAGAGGATCACCGGGTAGAGCGTGTACGGCGAGGTAGCGGCTGGCGGAAACCAGGGGTTGAAGGCAGGACCGCGCAGCCGTGACACTGCTACCACGCATGCTGCATGCTTCATTTCGTCGCCGATACGCCTAGCGTCCTCACTGTAAACAAAATAATCAACACTGTCACGCAATTCTGTTTTTGACGATGGCTTTTGTTCAACTTAACATTAATAACGTATACTTCAGTAAAGTTATATTATATCAAATGTTGTATTTTTAAACAATTGAATTTTGCTAATGTTTTCTTTTATTTCTGTTTCAGGTAAATTTGGAAATTTGAACGTTCATTTCGCGCACGTATTAAAGAGATCTGTTTAGTAGGTAAGAGTATTTTCTCTCTAATCTTTCTTGGTCGAGGTGCTTTCAAGTTTTCGATAAAAAACATTATGTAAATCGCAATTACGTACTCATTGCTATGGCATGACGTTTAATACGGAGATCATTAGAAACGTTTCTTCGATAATAAAATGTTGCGGTGTAATAACTAACATATTGCATCTACGGAATTTCTCAACGAACACGTTGGATTAATTTACTATCAAAACATATTTTAAATAACTATATTGATTGTGAAAACTGTTAAACCACCGCTACACAGTGTATAAATAAGCAAGTATCCCGGTTCCCCGGGAAATTTAAACTACTCGCTTGCTCATCAACTACATCTTTCCTCGATAAGCCTTCACCCACGCATCTAAACGCCGCTCTGACGGCGAAGAATCAGGAAGTACCGGTCACTTCTTGAGGTAGTACTGCAGAGCACTAAATTTCCCCCCCCCCCCTGAGACATGTCCCATCAGAGGACACATGGCACGTAGTATATAGGTAGTATGTATATAGCAAAAGTAGCCGGCTAGAGCTGCTCGAAGCATGGCGCAGCCGCCGCTTGCTCATCGGCGGGCGGCTCTCTCGCTCTTGCGCTCGCGCTGCTCGCGACGGCTGCTGCGCGCGAAGGACGCCCGCATTCCTCGAGCCGCAACCTGGTATAATACTGGGAATCGCTCGCGCTCTCGGCTCTCTGTGTGCCAGAAAGACGCGAGCGAGCTTTACACCTCGCTCCGGAGGACTCTACAGCCAAGGGTATATATATAAATGCGTCTATCAAAGTGTGCGCTCTCGTTCCTTTATTTTTAAATTTTTTTATTTTTTAAAGCAGAGCCGCGTTAATTATTTGGCGTCCATCCGCATCAGATGAGGAGACGCGGCAAAGTCCTTATCGCGGGGGTTTCGTATGGTATATAAAGCCGGGGTGGTCGTCTGATGGGATTATAATGTGAATATAATAGCGAGCTACCGCGGTACGCGCGCGCTAATCCCCTCTCGCGGTATATGCCTATATATACCTGGCTATACCTGAGTCTGTATACTATATACATATAGGTACTTGATCGCTCGGACTGCAGCTCTTGATCGTGCCGGGATATTCTCTCTCTCTCTCCCTCTTTTGGCTGATGATGATCGGCGCGCGCGCGTTCCAATGGGGGGCCCAGGGCAAATTTTTGCCGGCGAAAGGCCCCGGCGTAAACAGAACTGTTAAAATCGACGGACGGCTGAATGGAGATGAACGAATGGAGGGGGGGGGAGGCCGAGAGGAGGCACAAAAAACGAACGGGACGATCGCGCTGGCTTCGCAGAAACGATACGGCGACGCTGCTGCTGCTGCTGACAAAATTCAGGATGCGGCGATCTTGTCTCGGCTGTTCTGGTGGATAAGGTGCTGCTGCTGATGCTGATGGAGGGTTCGAAAGTTTTTCGAAATGACTGATGGTCCTGAGATGGTAATTTCATGGTCTCGAAATGTAATAGTTTCGGTGTGTTGCTAACAGCGAGAAACGATTTGGTTTAATGTTTTGTTGTATACTACGTGGAAAGACGATGAAGATTACTGTCGTTGTTGCAATGTAAACTCACAATTTATGCTCTCAATAATATTATATTAAAAATTCCTCTTGATGACTGACTTTGATTTTTCATTCATAATAATTATATTACGAACGAAATATTTTATACTGTGAATCGTAATAAAAAGTGAATTATAGCAGCTGACGTAACATCTTGTAACTGTGGATACCGTTAGTTGTTAACCCCGACGTTTTTCAACAATCATTAAATATAACGATTCCATTTAATATCGTTTATCCTCCTTAACTTACGCAAGAGAACAACTTTTTGGATAATTGGACTATTCAAGGTAGGTACAGTATAAACATTCCCTCGTCTTCAATCTATTGTTTCGTAATTAATCGATTCATTTGAATTCTAGCTAACGCGGTGTAAAAACAAGCCTTTTATAATGCCGAGTCGGAAGAATGGACGTGCATTAAAGATTATTGAAAACAAATCGTGTTTACACTTTTATCTAATGAATAGTCATTCTGGATCGTGTGTTCTGCATGCAAATCCTGCTGCAGACCGCTTGTAATACTCGACTCGATGCCGATTGACGTTTACAGGGACTTATCCTTCGCCTACATACATATACAAACAAACAAACAAACTTTTTCGCTCCCACATCGGCTAAACTTGACTCCGATCGACTCCGCCACACTACTCAAGGAGAAAGTGAAGAATTCTCGTATATACGTGTCCTTTGTATGATAATTCAATCCCATACAGCGCACTCATTCCAGCTCGACTATATACTCGAAATACCTCTCACTCGGTTCCAGAAAAAGGGACCACAACAAAAATCCAGCAGCAGCAGCAACAGAAAACAAAAGCAAACGAAAGCAATTTTTGAGGAATCTAAAGATAGTTAACTCTGATGCCGCTCGGTGAATCCGGTCACGTCCGCATCTGTCATTCATAACACGACAAGTCCCATCAGATAGCATCAGCGGTACCAGCAGCAAGCTGTGCAGGTCCAAAAGCCGCTCATTTCTAGTATCAGGTATATTGTATATGTCCCACGCGATTCGGCAAAGGAAAACCAAATTCCATTCTCCCGCAGCTTTTCCGAACCGATCTCCGGCGCGATCTAATCTGAACTATAATTATACGTGCCTCTTCACGTTATTCGCATCAAGTGTAAATAAACGCACGCGCGAATTATACGCGATTTCGTTATCGGAGTGGTCTGAAAAATGTACACATCACTTACACTGCATCGGAGTGTACGTAGCATATATAAACATACACTGAAGTGGGCGAGGCGCGCTGGGACTGGCCGGGCTTAATCGCTGTCAATAGGAATGCGGATGGAAACTCTCGGACTTGTTAAGAAATACCTAGACTGTACTCGCGCTTTCAGTCATTATATACCGCGCGTCGTATATATACGTATATACACATCAGAGTCTCTGTCTCTCTGCGCTGCAGCATATATACGTATAAGCGTATATACCTACGCGTACGCGCGCGCGGTTGTAAAGTCTGCACTTTATGCCGCCGAGTATTATTTCATGAAAGTGCGCGCGCGCGAGCGCGGTTTATGGACTCGCCGAGTGCTGCAGCGATGATATTTATACAAGACTCGCTGCGCGCGAATAACAACGTCGTAAGGGATTTGGCAGAGTAGGTGTATAGTTTTCCACGAGTGCGCGATTTTGTAGGCAAAAACAACGACGAGATGTATATGAATCGGTATAGGAAGAAAATCGGTTGGAAAACGGAGCTGTAGGTTATACATACACCGAGAGAGTCTATAAGAGAGCGAAAAACAATCCAAGCTCGGCGACCGCAGCATCAACCACGACTCTATATACGACGAAGGAAATTCCACGCGGGAAAAGAAAATATATATCGCGGTCTCTGCAGCAGCAGCAGCAGCTCTCCCGCGATCGCTCGCGCGCGGTTTCGCCCGGAGGCGACCGCTGGCACGACGTGCGCATGCGCCCCATGTCTACCTGTATAGTAGTACTCTCGTCGAGTCGGAGGCTCTGGAATGCGTTTCCTCCCACCTCTGTCCGTCCTCTCCTCTCTCTCTCTCTCACTCGCTGCTTCCAGCATACCTGGCGTGTATAGCGTGTGTATATAGCTATACACTCTCCTCTGCAGCGATGTAGAGAGAGAGAGAGAGAGAGAGAGAGAGAGAGAGGCCAGGAAGGGACTCGGCTTGCCCGCTGTATATTATATGATTATCTCGAATTCCCGGAGAGCCGCCCTGGGCAGTTGAATTATAAAAAAGAACGTCCGCGCGCGCGCGCGAGCGCGCGTAAAAATAAGGAAGAGTATTGTGAGCGTGGATATGGATGTTAATATATATGTATATAGATGCTTACCCGAATGCGCCTCGCGGGACCGGGCTGCTCGAGGAATTCCGTGGTGCCGTTGCTCGTGAAGCCAGACGTTGCAGTACATTCAAGTATCGAGTACTCGCAATCACACTCGCGGACGTCGACGCACAGAGAGAAAGATGATACGAGTCGACAGCAGCGAGCTGTCAGTAGCCAGTCCTCGGCATCGGCGCAGTCGCGCCGTAGCCGCAGCACATCCTGCGGCAGCTCACTCCTCTCCAACAACTATGTATACCTAAAATATTGGCCGCAGCTCTTCTATAGCGATGCTCTCGCGGGGAGCGCATACAACATATACATATACACACACTGCAGCGAATTTTCACCTGCAACGCGCGCAACAGGTGGCCCGCGAGCACAGGCGGAGAGATCTCTCTTCTATCTTCTTTATACTATTATATGTGTACAGGCCACGCGCTCGATCATTCGACACTCGCGTATCGGCAAGCGCGCACTGGGGTTCGATATCGCACACTCTTTTTCTCCGAGTCCTGCAGCTGCAGCAGTACTCTCTTGATGATGCTCGTCCTCGAGTGCAGCGGAACGCAGTCGTGAGAGCGCGACTACCGGCGGCGAGCGACTGCCGAGTTGCGGCTTCTCTCGGACTCTCGAGCGCTATACTCGCTTCTCTCCTCCTTCTCTCTTCGCTCGCTTCTCTTCTCTCTGCTCTCCGCTACGCTGCCGCAGCGCTCGGGCCTCCATGGTGCGTGTACTATATACGGTCCACTGTATATACTTACTGCCGGTAAATTCGAATTCTCTTTCGAAATTCCGCGTGATCGGTATTGAGCGCGGCATCGTATGTCGGGCGATCGGATGCGTTTTGGAGCAGCGCGTGAATATGCCGCTCTTACATTTTTCACATTTAATTATCATTTATACCGTGAAGGGTTTCGAAATTTGAAATCGTTCAAGGGGGACAGCGAAATTTATAATAGCGATTTCGTAACAGTAGCGATCGACGCAAGTGGAGAACGGCCGTAAGAAAAGCGCATCAGGCGCAGCATCGGTACCGGTGGCGCCACCAGCCGGTCGCTCTTCCAACCAACCAGAGTGGTAAATACATGGTAAATACTCAGATAGTCAGATGCACACTGCGCTCCGAAAACGGCTGCGGCGGCCCTCTGCAACAGCAGCAGCAGCAGTCCGAGGCTGCGCGTGAACCGCTGGCCGTGAGCTCGTCCGTGATGTGCTGACAAAGGAGCTCGCTCTACCTATACACATACATATACTCTCCACTGACTCCACTATACTCTTCATCTGCGCACAGGCTGTGCGTCTGCCTGGAAAAGGCTGCACGCATACAGTTTTTCTCTCCCGCTGTGTGGGTGTGTGCGCAGTGTACGTGTGAGCTCTTGTCCCCCTGCATGCTCTGGTGTTGTAGGAGCATAGGCCAGGCAGCAGTGTAGCAGCAGCAGCAGCGACGACGACGATCCAAACAAGCATCAGCTGTGTGTTGTACGAGCGAGCGCAGTAGTCATTGTTCGGTCGCGACTAGCTGTGTGTGCTGCGTCTCTCCGCGCCCCTCGAAGCCTGGCCTTGACGACAACGACGACGACGACGACGACGACGTCGACGACGAGGATGCTGCTGCCCATGCCATTATTACGACGAGCGCGAGACGACGTCACTGCAGCAGCAGCAGTAGCAGCAGCAGCAGTCCATCAGCAGTCCTGAGTACCTATTGCGTCCCAGTCAGTCCACGCAGCTGTGGGAGAAACAAGCGACTGACGCGAGGCAGAGAATATCTCGCAAGCTTGCGAGAGTGGAGAGAGAGAGAGAGAAGTGCACGAGCTTAAAACGGAGTCGTTTCCCCACCAGCTCGCTCACGACGTCTTCGTCAGCAGCAGCAGCAGCAGCGGTGACGGCGAGTGCAGCGCGCGTGTGAGAAGAAGCGAGGAGGAGAGGAAGAAGGAGGAAGAAGAAGAAAGAGGGCAAGACGAGGAGGAGGCTGTGCAGCGGTGGGAAGCAGCGGAATATAAAGTGAATTTCGGGGAGGACGATAAACTTGTGGCGAAAAAAACGGGGCGGCACAAGTCTGGCCTCGAGCGGCGAGTCGGACGACGGTGGGCTCGCTCCGCCACCGCGCAAAAGGTCCCGTAGTTCCCTGTCGACTACTCAGAGGCCAGCTGCCGCGGCGGAGCTGCCGCTGCTCACTCACTCCTCCAGCCAGGAGCAGCAGCGCGCGGAGCAGGCCCACCGTGACCACGACGACGACGACCACCATCAGGACGATCAGACGAACCCCAAAGATATGGACAATTATCGGTCAGTACCTACATCATCTGCAATAATGTACTACACTTGCACGCACCACACACACACACACACACACACGCACTCCCTCCCACTCACTCGCTCTCTCTCTCTCCCTCTTTGTTGTTTTTTTTTCTGCTGCTCTCCACACGACACACATACACTGATGACTCCGTGCTGATGCAGCTCGTCGCATTGTTTTTCCAATCTTGTCAGATCCCCTAGCTGCACTCTGCTTGCGTGTATGTACACACACGCAGCAGCGCACAGCACCTTATCGCTCTCTCTCTCTTTCTCGCTCTCCTCTGCGCTCCTTTTTATCTATAATTAGCTTTCTTCTTTCTCCTTTTGCCATCGCGCGCTCTCCGCGACGTTGGTATACGCTCACGACGGCTCTCCGCGGATTTTCCGACTTATATATTATGTAATGGGGTTTCCTGGGGAGCCGTTGTTGTTGTGGTGGTATTTGTGGTCGCGAGACTGACCTCTCTTCTGCGGAGCAGCACGATGCAGCAACAGCAGGGTGCCAACGGTGCTGCGGTGTCTCCTGGTGCACAGCAGAATGGGACCGTGTCCGACTCTGGTGGAGCCCACACCAATGGAAACATTGCTGCCGAGGCGGATGGGGATGCTGGGGAGCTCAACGGAGAGGAGACCGAGACCATACCTGCCAAGGCCATGGACAAGACTAATCAGGACATTGTCAGACTCATCGGCCAGCACCTCAAGACTGTGGGACTCCAGTGAGTTTCTTTCTTTCTTTCTTTGTTCTCAACAGCTGACCGGACTGACTCGCTTCGTGTTTGCTGTTCTTTTTATAAGTCTGTTGTGCTGAGGTATAAATAGAAGAATGAGAATTCGAATTTTCCTGACTTCTTTTCAGCCGCACTGCTGATCTCCTGATGCAAGAGTCTGGATGCCGCTTGGACCATCCAGCTGCAGCCAAGTTTCGTCAGCACGTCATGGATGGGGACTGGACAAAGGCTGACCATGATCTTGACGAGCTCAAAGGCTTTTTGAACAGTGCCAATCAGAGTCTTGTTGTAAGGATTGCTCTCTGTTTGCCTAATTGAGTGCTACTACATTGGTAGGGAATATTACAGCTTACTTATCATTGCAGGAAATGAAGTTCTTGCTGCTAGAGCAGAAATATTTGGAGCATCTGGAGGACGGACTGGTTCTTGAAGCACTTCAAGTTTTGAGAAATGAACTTACACCTTTGGGTCACAATACAGGTCGGGTTCATCAGCTGTCCGCTTTCATGATGTGCAGTGGTAGAGATGAGCTGCAGGTATGACCTCAATTTGAGCAAGATAAAGCTAATTTGTGGGATTCCATAATTATACAGATCGCTAATCCACGTTTATTCATTACAGTCTCGTGCTGGTTGGGAAGGCAAGGGCCTAGAATCGAGAGCTGCTCTGATGGATAGATTGCAGAAGTATCTTCCTCCATCCATTATGCTGCCCCCACGTCGTCTTCATTCCCTTCTTTGTCAAGCTGTAGAAATGCAGAATCAACAGTGCACATACCACATCACTCAAACACAGGTATTGCTTCTTTGTTCGTTCTCAATACCATCATCATCCTGCATTCTTTTGTCAATTACATCGAAACGTTGCCTTTCAGACAAACCTCGAAAATGTCTCGCTACTAGTCGATCATAGCTGTAGTAAAGAGCAATTTCCGTGTCATACCACGCAAATACTCAATGATCATTGTGATGAGGTCTGGTACTGCAAGTTCTCACCAGATGGACTTAAACTTGCCACAGGCTCAAAAGACATGTCCGTCATTATTTGGGATGTAGATCCCGTAAGTAAAGAAAATCACGCAAAAAACTTGTATAAAGAGACGTTCATTCATCTCATTTGTGTAATTATTATTGCAAACAGGAAACACTGCGTGTAACACACAGGAAGACCTTAGAAGGACACACATATGGCGTGGCACTGATCGCCTGGAGTCCTGACAGCAGTCACTTGATTGCGTGTGGTCCGGAGGATTGTCCCGAGTTGTGGTTGTGGAGTGTTGATACACCCGACTGTGAGCTGCGCGTCAAACTGAATCAGAGCACAGAGGACTCCTTAACTGCCTGCGCTTGGCATCGTGATTCCAATAAATTTGTCACTGGTGGCCTACGTGGTCAATTTTACCAATGTGTAAGTAATATTCTTCTATCTATTATTCCCTGAAACTTTGACGTAGCCGACTAATTATAAAATGTGAATATACCTCAGGATATAGACGGAAATGTATTGGATTCTTGGGAAGGAGTTAGGGTGAAGAGTCTTTGGTGTCGAAGCGACGGGAAGACAGTGTTAGCTGCGGATTCTCATCACCGCATTCGTGGCTATAATTTCGACGAATTGAGCGAATTCACAATGTAATTATAATAACTGATAAATGTAGTATATGTGAATAAGTATATTCGTATTAATACATTTCTTACTTCAGATTGCAAGAGGATCATCCAATCATGTCGTTTAGCGTGAATAAAGCAGATCGCCAAGCGTTGCTTAACGTTGCTCATCAAGGTGTTCACTTGTGGGATTTGCAGGATAGGAGTTTAATTAGACGTTTCCAGGGAGTTACTCAAGGGCATTTCACTATTCATAGTTGTTTTGGTGGCGTTAATCAAGATTTCATTGCTTCGGGCAGTGAAGGTACAAATTAACGTTTGAAATTTTACGTTTCATGGAAATGAGGCAGTAAAGTAATTTTACCCTCTTTGAATTTCAGATAATAAAGTTTATGTATGGCACATAAAAAAAGAGTTACCCATAGCCACATTAACAGGACACAGCAGGACAGTCAATTGCGTTTCCTGGAATCCTGTTTATCATCAGATGATGGCTTCTGTTTCAGATGATTGTACAATAAGAATATGGGGTCCGAAATCTTCATGTACAGAAAGTATGTAAAATATATTTGAATGCTTTAAACTGTAGCGAAATCATACATTCACTTAAACAAAAGAAAATAATTATTTCAACACTATTCCAGCATCAGAGAGCAACAATTCAAATGGTGGTGGATGGCATGAAATGGTATCGTAGCAAACATGGTCCCAATCATGTTCCCACAACCCTATGGTGTTCAAAAGACTGTCGTGTTGACTATCACTCGAGTTCTCCTGCCCTTTAATAATTTCGTTATACCTCATAGCTGCTTTCGACATTTGATCGCGAATCTTCGCGTGTCAGAAAGTGGCTTGATCAAGAAGTACGTTCGAGGATTCAGTTGTCCAGTTAAAATCGATCGACATAAGAACTGAAAAATAATAGAGCAGTCAAGTGATATTCTTGAATATTGTGATTTCACTCTTCTCGCTTATGTGAGTCGCAATTCTATATGAAATGTACTAAATTAACTTACTCATTTCCTGGCAAAAAATTTTTATTTTATCTTTATAAAATTTTGAAGTTAATATCATAGATTAAAAGTTTTCAAATAAAATTTATTTTTCATAAGTAACAGGCGAAAATTCTTTTGCCAGGATGTTTATTAGACTGCTAAAAATACGTGATTATTGAAGATGGAATACGGAATACGTTGACAAAATATTAAAAAATAAATAAAAAAATAACGTAGGATTAAGATATCATGTAATTATTCACATGATTTAATAACTTTTTTTTAAATATTATTCAATTTGTCAAAAGTATAAATTTCACGTTTATACAATAATAAAATGATTTAGTTCTAAGCATTAGGAAGCGTGGCATCAAATTCTACGTTGTGCCAATAACAGATTTTAAAGACACCAAGTTTCAAGTATAAAAAATGCCTTGAATTACTAAATGTTGAAATAACATATATATTTTGCATATGCTTTGTCAATAACAGTCTGTAATCCATCGTAAAATACAATTTTTTAGTCAACCTTCGCTCACGTAACAGTATCGCAACGCATGACCAGACAAAGCGAAATTTCGGATTTACTCGTCAGAATACAAACAATCCAGATCTAGGCCAAAACAACGTTTGAAGGTCAATAATGTATTCCAAACACTTGCAGTTACGTCTAATATGAAGATTGTTTTGCAGTACAAACGTAATATAAAGCGCCATTCTTATGCATACAATAAAGGATATGTAATAATAATAATAATCTCAGACCTAATGAATTCGAAGTATTATTAATTGATTTGGAAAAACATGATATCGATCTCATCAATCGTCGTTTTGAAATAATTCACGTGAAATTAAAAAATCTTTGTATATTTAGAAAATCTTATACATACATTTAAAGGCAGTGCTCATTGATAGAAGCTTTATATTTCCAAAACTTTTTATTGAAAGAAGTATTTTTTAAATTGTGTAATATTTAAGAGTGATCTCAAAATGGGAAAGTTATTTCATAATGCATTCAAGAGGGACAGATAAAGCGAGGAATTCTTCATCATCGAATTAAAATTCTGTATGGTAGGTTTACAATAAAAAGAAAAAAAGAAAAAAAAACGGGAGTCATATAATCATGTAGTCGGAAGACACTCGATGAGTTCATAGACAAATCCAACCGCACCTTGACAATCTAGCAAATATATAGATTAGCTAACTATTCATAGTTTGGCAATCGTATGAGCGATTGCAATTCAAGTAAAAAACGGTAAGATTCTTAGAATATTTATATTTGAAGGGATGATTTTATATCATGTATGGAATAAATATAGGTTGACATCTAGTAGTTGCTAACTTTGCATTTGTTTCAATGATTGATCCGCAGCCTATATTATTATAATGTTGGACATCATAACGATGATGACTTCCGTCGGTTGCGTCGGTCTTCAAGCAATACTCAATGTCGTTTGTAACATAAGATACGATTGTTTTTATAAGTAACGACGCATTACTTCTTCAATTCTAAAGCAGATCCCATAAACGATACGCTGTTTTAATTTTTTAATTTACTGTGCAATCGCATTTTTATTTTTTCAGAAAAATTCCATAAAAAATAAAGACTAACGGTTATTTAATCTGAGCCACTTTTTCGTCACTATCTGAAATCAAGGCGTCGACTGTTTGAACTGCGTCGTGTCCAACGGAAGGATAAAAATATCACGCGTTGAATTTTCAATGTTCACATGTATATACCATACAAAATCTTATAGAACAAGCAGAATTATAAACACAAAAGTGCATCGACGAACATAATGTTTTCGAGTGCAATAATCACTGAAACAATTGCAATGCTTAAGTAAATATATATAAATGTAGACATCGACATGGATACATCAATACATAATATTCTTGTCTCACTTATCGGCCCAACAAACAAAGTTGTGAGCCCAAAGCGACCGAAAATAAGAGGAAAATTGTACAGAAAAAGGTTTTCGTAATAAATATGTAGGACGAGAGTAATGCTTATCAATAATTAACAAGAAGGTTATAATACATAGCTGTTCAACTTTCAAAAATGTACCGCTCAATCATGATTGTATATGTAACAAGTACACGACGCAATAGTCATCGACTGCTGGATGTACTTTGAGTGCCTTAGCACTTGTAAGTTCCGTAACTAATAACAGTTTTAAATCAAATCGACCACTTTTTGCCCAAACAGCAACAAAAAAACAAACGACCAGTTTATCGCATTTTAATCGCTCTCTGCTCATTTTCGTTTCCACATTACATCTGCAGGTACACATACTTAACACGACACGAGTTTTAGGCATCGAGTGAGTTCTTTTAATTGTAAATTCATTATAGGCTAACACACTATTGTATATTATATATAATGATAATTGCAACATAGTTGACTTACATGAAGCAATATACATCGATGACATAAAAACTGACGTTATATATCGAAATGCCGAAAATTTGTATCATTGCACGTGAAAAAATCCAAATATTGATTGCATCATTACTTTGTATAAGCGATTGATTTGTAAATCAATTCATGAACCCTGTCTTTCAGATTGAAATTTGTAAAAAAAAGCTTCATTGTTGAAAAGCTAGTCGATTGCAAATGTATGTTTTTAATACGGCACAAGATCACAAGTATATATTATACGAGTGTCGTATGTACACTGTACAGCTATCCAATGCAACTCTGATTATTATACTAGATAGAATATATATTATATATATATATAAACATAAAAAGTAAGCGGGAAATCGAACTTGTAGAAATTATATTTTTGTCACTGGTACAACCAATTTAGAAACCCCTGTGCCATGCTAAATTCATTGAAATCTCGAGGACATTCAGAAACTTTGAAAATTATAAATCTAAGCAGCGTTTTTAGGATAAACCTATGTAAGCATATAATTAAGATCATAACACATAAATTTCGGGTATCAAAACGGGTAAAAACATATAAATAAATCTGAGTCGAATCTATAAATGCAAGTCGCGTGTTTTGCATTGTTTTTTTGGAAAGTCAAACACTATACTAGGCCTTTGAAACTAAACATATTCTTTCCAAGTTTCTGAATGCGACTCACATCCTGGGTATACATATTTTCGAACATTTTTCAACAAGTCACACTATCATCACGATGCTAAATAAGTCAGGCGTGCACACGTGAGCATAAAGCGCCTCTAAAAAATATTATATAAACGTTATGAGTAAAAATTCTAATATCCTCTCCAATATATGAAATAAAAAATCTACTGTTATTATAATCAGTACGCTATAAGAGGTGGGCAGTGTTCAACTTTATTTCAAAAGCTGTGATCTCTCATATACGTAAAGAATAATGATTCTTTATAGACACTCGCATACTCGCGTCAAAATCAAATTTCATCCGTACTTATTACAATACGATCGGACAAGTACTTTTAAACGTAGACAAAAGAATGATGCTGTCTGGATGTTAAACAATTTATCTTTTTACAAAATTATATTTCGAGACTTGTATGTACGCGGGAAAATCAAGAGATGTCTTGCGGTATATTGCCTTTTCTACTTTTATTGCTAGAAGTATCAGTGTACTATCAGTAGAAAAAGTCGTGTACTGCAAGACTGAAAATCACTCTGTGACCGTTATGCTGTATTTTTTCTAAAACAGAATCATGGAACGAACGTTTATCGTTTTTTTTTTTTTTTTTTTTTTTTTTTTTGTACAACTGTCTTGTAAGGTTCGGTTTACACCTCGCTGGAATCCTTCCTTTCCTATAAGCATATATGCACTTGAAAATATAAATGCATCAAAACTGCCAACCTCCGTACGCATATGTATTATATTCTATATAATCTGTGTGTGATCATCGCGAGTGAATATTTTGTCGTGTATCACCGGAGTTTGAGAGAGAGAAAAAAAGAATAGTTCAGCTGGCTCTTCCTCAATATAACTAGCGCCTCCGTGTTATATTGGTGATCTATACGAGGATTTTGGGAGAGAAAGGCGGAGAGTATTAAAGAGATATTGTATAGCACCGATCGTTTCACATTCATATATACGCAGTGTTAAAGTAGCTTATACGACAATGACATATATAATCTCTATGCAATTAACATAGCGAGGGAAATCCAAACAGTGCGGGGCTACCAATATAAACATTATATATTTATATATTTAAATACACACAAAGAAGAAAAAGAAATCATCGAGTACGAGAATAAAACCAGCGAATCCGACTTTTTCTTTTCGAGCAATGTTATAATAGAGTAATTATTATTATTATATGTATTATGATGCACCACATAATAATAGTGTGAGCAGCGTACAAGCAAAAAATGAGAAAAGATAAATTGATTCTGTAAAGACGTATACAACTCCTATGATGGTTCTGTACTATATATATCTAATCTTTGGCCCATACGATTATTAATGGCCTTATGTATTTCGCTTTGTAAATTACCGCGACGTATATGTATATCAAAATATAACCATATATAGTGCGCGAGTTGAGCAGCATTTTTTGTAAAACTTGGATTAATTGTCAGTACCGTATATATATAGATAGTTGAAATAAAAATAAAAACAACTTGAATGTATTTGTATCATAGATAAAACAAAATGATAATGTGTAAAGCGCTTACAGCGTACAGCGTTTGTCTGCCTATGCATCTTCGATAGAATGGTGAAACATATAAGTATTAAATGATGTTTGTTTGGATCATCTATTTTACCGCAGATATACGTTAGATTACGTCTCGTTTATTGTCTCTCGTCGTTATAACGAAAATCGTTATTTATTTACTTCCTCGTGACAGAATTGCGCGTATTCGCTATACTTATAAAAATGACGACGACGGGCGCAAAGATAATAGTCGCGTCTGCGCGTAATTCTCTCCGAGGATGACTGCCAGAAAATAATAAAGTGATGGAAAAACAAAAAGCGAATATCAAGACGCTCCGAAATTACGCACATCTAATTGCATATGCAAGAGATCACGAAAATCAAACAATAATAATTAATTTACGATTACGGGCTAAAAGAAGTTTTCCGAGTACGATATACTTACACGCGCCGAAAATTTTGAGTGGCTAAAACAAGTGCTGAGAGATAAATTATACGAACAAGGAATTTTTGGTTTATGTTATATCATAGTTTTTAATAAAAATTGCCTCGATTACTCATTGCTCTTTGTAGTAAAACTGATTAAAATCTCTTTCAATATCTATTCATTTTCTTCTGCAATATATCCTTATTCTTTTAGTTGCATGCGGTTATAGTTTACACAATTTTCCTGATTTTCAGTTAATTTTCGTTTGTTTTTAACGTTTTCACATCTTCCTCAAAATTTCAATCATTTAGTTTTCCAAAATAAAGAACTTTTTATTCCTGAGAAATGTAACGTGTCTATTGTGCAATAAGTAGTAATACTTATGCCGGCGACTATGACAAGACCGTTCTGTTTCCATTCGCAGTAATTACAGACAGACCCGGCAAGACAGCTCCATATCTACTGCTTCTATATATACATAGTTTACACTAACGCTCGAAAAATTTCCTTTCAAATATGCATTGTCTCGTATAATATGCTCCCCCCTCTCAACCGCGTCAACAGCTGATCCATCAAAATAAGGCTCGTCGTCAGATTTGGTCACGCAACGATCACCGATTCCCGTTTCGGTCGAAAACATATAAGAGTTTGCGGCGCAGCGCCGCGCAGCTGTTTCCTTGCGGGGGCCACCCTCCGTCGTCGTGGGAGTTGGTCAGCACTAATCTCCGAGTGTGACTCCACGTCTCTCCGTGCAAAACGGAGTGGCGGTAGCTGGTACCTCATCGCGGTCGTGTCTGGTGTGTGTCGTGCGTGCTCTGTACCCGCACGCAGCAGTAGACTCTAGTTCTTCTCTCGCTGCATAAGCGAGTATTGATGATTTCCATATTAGGAGATCGGACATATTCACACTGATTCACAGATATGTTGGTGAAGAGGCCGAAGGGCAACATCTTCTTCAAGTCGATAAAGTTTATCATCGCTGTGGAAGTCGGCCTCTTTGCTGGCACCTACGTCATCTGGAGGCAAATGAACACGTCGCGTGGTGAGTCATGCCCTTCGATCCATCCCCCTTGTTGTATTGCAGACCGAAAATTTTTTGCCTCCGGTGTATACGCACACACGATTTTTAGGTTAGCTCTCCGTATAATCGCATCCTCCTTTTGCTCCATGCACTTCGCCCCGCGGTTCTTTCTCGCGCGATCCGCTCACTCGCCATCGCCCTCGCCCACCTATTAAGTAGCGAGTCCTTTAAAGTCTCGCTATATGACGGAACTGTCCGAATTCCAAGCTGATCTTTGTTTCAACTGTCTGACGACGAGGGGGTAGGCAAGTTTCGCGTCTGCTGACTGGATTTGCACACGAATGTGCAAACAATTGGCTGGCTGAATTTTGGAGAAGTTAAATTCGTTCAAGTACCTACAGTCGTCTTTTTTTGTCTACGCGATAGGCCTTGTCTATTTTTTTTTCTTTTTTTTAATTATCACATCTTAGAACGTGGCCTATTTTGTCTATTTGCAGTGCAAACAATGGTTTTATCCTTGTGCGATGCATTTTTAATATGTTCTGGAAGCTAACCTCAAACAAGCCATTTGTCGTAAGTGGCAAGAAGCATTCTTAAGAATCTTTGCTCAACAGATTTCAGGTTGTTCGTGTACAAGAAGGCACCGTTCATCCTTAACCAGTTTTATTCTTTCGGAAAATATCAGAATCCACATTACAACTTGGAAATTATTGACAAGACTTACTGGCGTGAGAACCGTTTGCTGTAGATGTTTAGAGATCAATGGCGTTTTTCCAACATCCTTTCTCCATGATATGCAACAGTAGGATAGATTATCTGCAGCTAGAAGATATCAACATAATGTTTAGAGGAAACATAAATGAACAGAATAGATAACGATTTCTGAGGTAGAAGTCATTACGTGAGTATACATTGGTTTTGTTGTTTTGCATTAAGTAAAAAACTTACCACGACTGAAGTTATGTTTTTTCAGTAGAAAAAGAAGTATAATGGAATCCAATACTCCAAGCGAAGAAAGTTTATCTGAGCGCATCAACAAGAGGGACAGGGAGCGTAAAAATGTAATCGAAAAGCGCAAGGAAGAAAAGCAACAGCTTATTGTAGAGACCGAACAGGCCAGCTACTTTAAAGATGCTTTCTACTCAACATGTAAAAATATCAGAGATTTGCTTGATAGTGCTGAATCTGTACCAGCTTCATCACTATCAGAAATTTTTGATAAAGCAAACAAAGACATAATGATGTTGAAAAATTATTTATTCGAATCAAAGATATTCCTGAAGGTCTATGACATTCGTAAAGCTCAAGAAACTCTCCAAATCCTGGAGAATGATGCAGCTCAGCTGGAAGCTAAACTTGTACCAAGGAAGAAGTTTGGATTCAAAAATCGAAGAGTCATTAAGAAAGCAGCTGATAAACCAAGTGATGTCACCGATGGTTTGAAGGACTTAAAGATCGCTGAAAGCATTGCAACGAATGGTGTAGGGAAACAGAACAATAAACAAAATTACAGCAAATATGGTGATAATACGTGCATGTTATTAGGAAAAGTGGGGGAGAAACTTGTACTGGATGCAGAAAATGTGAATAAAAATGACGTTTTATTGTCTGATCTGACAAGGTGTACAGTTCGAATATATGGGACACCAAATACACTTCACATGGTTAGTCTTGTACAATGTACTGTTCTGATTGGACCAGTGACAACCTCTGTATTTGTGGATGACTGCCGTGATTGTGACTTTGCCTTTGCGTGTCAGCAGCTTAGATTGCATACATCTACAAATTGTACAATATATTTGCATGTAACTAGTAGAGCAATCATAGAGGACTGTACAAAGATACGTGTAGCTCCGTACAATTGGGCGTATGAAGATCAAATGAATCACTTCAAATTAGCTGGCTTGGATCCCAAAATCAATAATTGGAATTCCATTGATGACTTTAACTGGCTGTCAAAAGAAAAAAGTTCTCCCAATTGGTCAGTTCTTGAACCTGAATTGAGAGTAAAGTCATGGGATTGATCATGGTTGTACAATAAATATTACAAATTTTATAATTTTAATTTTATGCGAGACTGGAGAAATCGATTTATTCAATTTGAAAACTAATTACGTATGTATTTCCTTTTTACACAGTGAAACGATATTGCATACTCGTTTATTACATGGTAATTAATAAAACTTTATGCTTATATACTGTGTAGTATTATGAATTTTAAAAACCAAAACCTACATTCTCTTGATTCTACAAACCATATTTTATACATTTACAAATTTTTTTAATTTGCGTTTGATTTAATTATTACGAATTTAAGTTAAATTCTAGAAATTATAAGTCAAACTTATATCTATAGGTACTTTTTGGCACGAAAGTTCCATTTTTTATGCGCGTTTCTCGATTTTTTTTTTCGTGCATATTAGAACTAGGAACATTCTGAAATCCGAACATGATATCGTACTTCACGGAACATTCGAATCTGAACCACTCTGCGCCATATTTCACCTCGGGAGGAGATCTTTCAAGAACCGTAGTTCTTTGAAAAAAAAGCTAAAATGGCAAAATTGGTTGGGTCTCTTACCGGCCTTCTGCAAAGTAAGTATTTTTTGCGAGTGCTTTTAATTACGCATACATAAGTTACACCATTCACATATAATAGTTAACATATGATTGTCAATCATTATTTTGATTAATATTCTTATGTAACGTTTTCAACTTGTTTAAATCCTCTAACGTGCTTCAGTTACAAAATAATTGGGTATATAGATACATGTAGTAATATCAATTAATTTATCTCTGATTAACTTGTCAAATTCCGTTGATGTTATGATCAAAGTCAGCTGTATTAAATTATTATTAATTTTGAGGTTATGGCTATACCTCTTAACACTAGAGCTCTCATTAAATATAGGTATATATAATTAAAATATTAAGAATTATAGAAAAGCTGTTGATTTAAGTACATATTTTATATATATAAAAAAGACAAGCTTTATAGTTCTATCTTCCATTTTATCCTCAAATTTTTTACTATTTAATTTCTAACATGCATTTAATTGAATTAATAGACACACTCCAGTCCGCTAAACCACAGCTCCGGATCATTCAAAGATATGCTCTGGTTGAATTGACACCCCCATCTCCAAAGGACATCCCTGCTATTCGCTCTGGAATTTCCAAACTGATCCATGGTGCCAAGACTGGATCATACAAGAACCTTACAGTCAAAGAAGCCTGGTTGAATACCTTGGTTGCCATTGAAGTTTACTGCTGGTTCTTCATAGGTGAATGCATTGGCAAACGACACATTGTTGGTTATGATGTTTAAATTCAATTTGAATTCCGATAGATATATGTGTAAAATATAGATATACTTCCGATGCTCTAAAGCAAATAAATATTTCAAATACCATACTATGAAATTTAATGAAATGAACATTAATTTAAAGAAATTTAATTAAAGAAAAATACATAATAAAATCAACATTTCTTTTTATTATAAAACTCTTAAAAACGATCAAGATACAAATTGATATTGCTTAACATACTCCCATATACAAATTGCACTTGTTACATGAACATTTAATGAACGTATCACACCAAATTGAGGTATTTCCACACAAAAATCTAGTAGTGGTATAATGTTTGCCGGAATTCCATTTTTTTCATTTCTAAAGTAAAAGGTAAATCATGTTAAATTTTGAAAACAAGATTGAGAGCATTTAGAACTTACCCTAAGACTAGTACAGTTTGTTTTGGATATTTTAAATCACATAGATTCACACTATTTGCTGTTTGCTCAGCTCCAATTAAAGTCCAGCCGCAGTTTTTTAATTCCAATAAATAATTGGCAAGTGAAAATGATTTCACCTATTGCAAAGATTATTACATAAAAAATAAAATGGAAAACTTTCTTTTATTTATTTAGTCTTTAATATCATTTAATATTATTATTACCTCAGTTATTTTTATCCATTTGTCAGCTGAAACACTCAGGACTTGAAATTCTTTATCTTCAATTTGTTTAAGATTAGAAACAACAAGTTGCTTAACTCCAAAAATTTCACATGTTCTTGCAATACCACCTAAATTTTGTGGTTTATCTATGAGAGAAGCTACAATTATAATATCTTGTTTATTATTGCACTCTTTTCTATTATTTGATATATCTGCTATCTCAGATAGTTCTTCTTCATTTGGTAACATTGTTTTCCACGGAGTAATCTTTTTTTGCATATCTGTTGTATTTTCACAGCACTCAACTTCTTCTGGTTTACAATTCTCGTCTATATATTTACATCGTTTTATTATTTGATCAATTTTGTTTATTTATAGTTTTGAAAAATGGTTTCTGAAATGCATATTTAGACTTACTAGACTTCAAAATGGAGTACGGAATTGTTGCTTCATGTAAAGAAGAATCCGTATTTTTAATTTTGAAATTAATGGTTCCATTGTTTAAAAATAATTGTTCTTCAAAATTTTCTTTTGTAATCCACTCTTCAAGACTGACATTGGACAATCGAGGCAGTTGATGAAATATTGTCTGATTGATAAGATTTTCATATTAGCTTAAAATTTATTTATAAATGTAAAAATGATTTATACATTTTTACCTCCAATGTATAATGTTGTTTAGGATTGAAAGTAGAGTAGAAAAAATCTTCATCTATCTTTATAGGATTTTTCTTAAAATTACCACAGTTTAGACTTTCCAATATGGATTTATAAATATTGGAATATTCCTGTCTAGTGTCACTGTTTGCATCTAATAATTCGTAAATTTTGATAAAAAACACCTGAAAGAATTATTTTATAAAAAAGAATTTATTTTCATCTCGCATTAAAAAATGTTTTAACTATGCACACCTGACCAAATAAACGAATTCCAAATTGTTGTCCCATGCAACAAACTCCTAATTTATCTAAAGCTGTTTTAATAAATTCAGAAACATTTTTTTCATCTAATTGTAGTGAAATGTGCCATATTATACCAATCATAGAACTTGCACTACCTGGTCTTTCATTACAAATCTAGTAAAAATTAAATGTTTTTATTAATTTTTAATAAGATTAATAAGGATTTTTGTGTTTTCACCTTTTGAAAGAATAACCATAGATCAGATAGCAATTCTCGGTTTGATAAATAAATTCTTACAAGCAGCCATTCTCTCATCAATCTCACACTATGTTGATCACTGTCGTGTACTATTGAATCACATAAAGTGTGATATAACATTACAGTTGATTGCTAAATAATAAAAGTAGTAATAATGCCAATAAAATACATTTTCGGATTCTCTATAATATTAAAAATAAATTTGATTACATACCTGATCTAGATAAGGTTGCAAGATCAATAAAATTTGCATAAGCCGATGTTTTACTCTGTGCAATTGAGAATCAGCAAAATACCTCTTTTTTTGTACAGCCAATAGTTTTTTCAGTACCAATGGTAAAAGTAAGGCAGCATTTTTACTATCAGTTTGTAAAGCCTTAATCAACTGCAGAACAGCGGCAGCTCGAATTGCTGCATCTATATTACATTGCCTAAATTTTCATTTGAGTTTATAATTATATGGTGAAGAAAACGTTCTACTATGAAGGAATGGAATAGAATTTAAAAATTACATTTATGAATAAACTTATTCATAAATACCTGTTCATAAACTCATTGACTTCAAAGTTATCGATTTTTCCATCTTTCAGTGTGTAGGCTTTTAAAGATTTTTTCGCCTCTATAAATGTTTGCATGTTTATTCTTTGATCCCGACGCATTACTTGTCCATGAAGTAATCCATTCAATACTATATCAATAAAATAGCTGAAATTCTGATTTATTTCACTAAAAATTAATAAAATATATTTAAGTCCTGGTAATGATTCTCCTTCGCTTAACATTCTTGAAGTGAACTAGAAAATATAAAGAACATATTGTTTAAATATTAATAAGATATAAGTTTGTTATACGGATATTGCTAAATCTTACTTCTTCAGAAACATCTTTAAGGCTTGGGGAATTTAAAAAATTTGAACTATTTATACATTTTGTAAGTTTTTGGGAAACCAACCAAAATACTTTATCCCTTTTGCTACCAAAGTTACAGTTCCATAAGCTTTCTGTTAAAACTGTTAATTCTTCTAATTTTTCATTGTCATTAACAACAGCCCCACTGAACTGGTAAATTACATCGCAAAAATGAATCAACACATGATTTCCCGCTGCATCAAGGACCAAAGACAATATTTTAAGCCATTCATCATTTGCCTTCAGATCATCAGAGTTTAGAGTTTGTACATGATTTTTTATTAGTTCACTTAAGGCAAAATAATAATCTGCAGCTATCTTTCCAGTCATTTCATTACTGCGCTCTTGATGTTGACACGTTCTTATCAAATCATTTATTTTTCCTAACAAAAATTTATTATCATATTTACAGTGATTGGATATATAACTTAAAGTTTCTAGAGCAAATAATAGTTGCACTTTATTATGTTCATTGGCATTACTGAGAACTTGCAAACATTTTGTTTCTAATTCTTTCCTATTATTGTTGTCTACAATACATATTACATTAAGTTTTCCATTTGAAGAATATTTAATATTTTTCAGAAACCTTGTAAAAATAAGAACATCATCAGAATCAAAATTTTCATTATGAAACAACTTCAAAATAAATTTGAATATTGTTTGCTTGTAATTGATCAATATGTTGTAAACAAATGCAGGAACTTCATGTTGTAAACTGAACCAATTACTAACAAAGTCAACAATTTTTATAACAAGAGAAACTTTAACATAAGGTCTGATATCAATTTTATCCAAGCACAGAAAAAGAGTTATTAATTTCTGAGTTACAGAGCACTGCTCAGATTGGCAGATTATTCCACTCTCAAAAAGCGCTTGAATTATAATAGAAAAAGTAGACATTTTTATCCTAACAGTATTATCATCAAACATCAGATCATCACAAACTTGGTTTATAAAACTGATTGTATCATTGTACTGAGCTTTAGCTAGCCAAGATGTTAATGCATGCCAAGAGCATGGTTCAATTATATCTATTTCAGAAAATACTGGTAACAATTTAGTTAAATCTGTTAATTTTGGATTTTGAGAAAAACGAGATACTATTTTAATCAACAAAACTTGAGACATAGTTCTAAGCATTGGCGGGTGCAATTTGATATTTCTATCCAAGACCACTCTTAGTGTATCTAACTCTTCATATTGCAAATCTACAATGTTGTCTAATCTATCCGATGTAGAACTCAATGCTTGAAGAATATAGAACATAGGCACTGGAGCCCAGGATGATGCATAAAACATCAATATAAATTTTTCTATCAAATGAAGGTGTTCACTTTGAAATGTATTGAACCAAGCTGTCAATGCAATTACAATTTCTGGTAGTTCTTCTTCATTATTTTTTTCATAAAGAAACGTATTATTAAGTGTTTTTACCACCAATAAAATAAAATGTTCATAGTAGTATACTTCTCTATTCAATTTTAGTGATTTTAACAATCCCCATTTAATAACAGCATTGTTATCATGCCTTAGTATTCTTGCAAAAATGCAGTAGAGCCATCCAAAATCAAAGCAATTTCCACAAGAAACATGCTCCCTGTAACCTTCAATTAGAGAATCTACAAGTGACAAGGATGGAATGACTAAATGCTTTTGCTTCTCTTCCAAAGCTTCCATTATTAATATAAAATTTGTTCTTATTTGTTTAATATCTAATTTGCTAGATTCATTTTCGGTACAAATAAATGGATTGATTTTATTTGGCAGTAAATTCAAAGATATTGTTTTCTTGATTTTTTCTTCATTTGAATCTATAAAATCAATCAGTCTTTTAAAAATATACAAAGCCTGTTTGCGCTCTTGCGAAATTTCCGATACCAGTTTGCTCTGTACCATACACCATAAGTTGGCATGATGAATTATACTGTAATCTACATCCATATTTGATGTTTCAATTGGAAATACAAAATCACATAAAATGCATATGATTGTCAAGGCAAAATGTTTATCAAGAATTTCATGTAAGTATGGACTTAAAATCCTATTATTTTTCGCAATGCTTACTACCTTTGATAGAACTGAGTGCAAAGCACGTAATTCATTATTTTCATTGCATTGAATCCAAGTTTGCAAATCATACATGACTGAGGAGAGTAAGACCTTTTTACAGGATTCTAAATGTGTCTTGTTTGCAGTTCCAACATTTAGTTTATCATTCAAGAAGTTGAGTACTTCCCAGGCACTCAAAAAACAGTTCAACATCTTTAAATACCAATCTATCGACAGTTTGTTAGTTGTGTCTGTTCTGTCAATAGTGCAAGTGGCACGAAAATCTTCAAACAACTTTACAAAGTATTTTTGGTCTTCAAAAAGTACCACCTGCAGTACCATGATATCGTTCAAAATAGATTGATTCTCTTTCTGTGTGCACAATTTACTGTTGATTAAAAACTCCAAAAATTGGTTAAATTTTGTTTGAAATTTAGTTTTGCTTTCTCTGGGATGTTCATAATTCAACTTGTATTGTTGGCACAGTAACAACCTTAGTAATTCCAACTTTTTTTTGCTGGTATCGGTAGATTTTAATGTCTCAAAGCAATCTTCAATAAATTTCGCTGCTACAGAATCTATTGACTCCTGTAATATTGAAGTATTTCCAATGATTTCGAAGATCGATGACTCCACCTCAGCGATGCTCATAAAATGTTGGTGAAGCTCCATTCTTATATAGCAGACCAACCTTTCCAAAACTCTGTGTTAATTATTGATCATGCTGAAAGAAATTTTAGGAAAATTCAGTAGCGCAAGTCTTTAAAATTTAAGTGCAAAGCCATATATGTAAGCTTGTTCCTATCAATACCGTAATAGATTGCAAAACATCTAACCAAACAGACATCCGGCTCTTGTACAGGGTGTTCGATCATCAGCCCGTCCGCGCGCCATCAGAGACGGTTAAAGCACGTGCACACATACGCCGCTTTTACGCTACTCTGCCCGGAGTAGAGCGGCAAAAAGTGTCAACAGGTTCTCTCTCTCCTCTCGCCTCTCGCCCTAAAATACATATAGTATAATTCCTATGGATGTCTAGCCTGATCTTCCAACATCTCTCCGTCTTTCTCAGGCGGTAAGAGTTATACACGCGGCGACGGCGGCTTTCAGATTATAAAGCCACGCACGGTGTGCGCTCCGAAACTCCGAAACTCCGAAACGAAACGAAACAGCAGCAGCCAGTCTCACGGCGGGCTCTCGTAGAGGCTGCGGAGGGCAAAGGCGCCGCGTTGGATGAGGCAGAACCTGCTCTTATTTCGCTCGTGCGGCAACTTCTTGGCGGCGCGTAGTAATGGTCAAGTGATATCGGCTCGGCCGTTCAGCGCGAGTTTGAAAATGGCGAAAAGCAAGTATGATTACGTTAAGGACTTCGAGCACGAGGACAACTGCTTGCCCAACTGCTGGATTGTGGTTAGGATCGATGGCAGGAACTTCTCCAAGTTCGCGGACTCTCACCAGTTCATCAAGCCCAACGACTTGGCGGCCCTCGAGCTCATGAATCGCGCCGCGATGACCGTCATGGAGGACTTCCGAGAGATCGTCATCGCCTACGGTCAGAGCGACGAGTATTCCTTCGTCTTCCGTAAGGACACACAATTGTTCAAACGCAGAGGTATGGCAAGCCTAATTTCCTTTTGTTTTCTAGCTTTTTATGCCTCTATTATCATGCTGATTGCTCTCCGTGTCTGTTTGCAGCATCCAAGCTCATGTCCAACGTAAATTCTCTGTTTGCATCTGCGTATGTTTACTACTGGCCTCGTTTCTTCAAGAACAGAGAACTCCACTACCCACCATCGTTTGATGCTCGAGTCGTGCTTTACCCTACAGATAAGAATCTGAGAGACTACTTGGCTTGGAGGCAAGCCGATGTTCATATTAATAACTTGTACAATACTTGTTTTTGGAGTCTTGTGTTGAAGAAGCATTTAACGCCACAGCAGGTAATTGAAAGACTACATGTAGCATTGCAAAAGTATAACGAGTAGATGTTAATTGATGCTTTTGTATCTATTCTAGGCTGAGGAAAGACTAAGTGGTACACTGTCCTCACACAAAAATGAACTGCTTTACCAAGAATTTGGTACCAATTATAATAATGAGCCAGCTATATACAGGAAAGGAACAACTCTGTTAAGAAAGTTGGTGGCTAATGGAATGGGACGTTTGAAACCTACTGTAGTGCCCCTAGTAGACGATATCATTGGAGATCGCTTTTGGAAAGAGAATCCTGAAGTGATCGGTTTGAAAAGTTTAGGAACTTATCAATTACCCATGAACAACATTCCTGCTCCCATGGTAATTCACCCACCTGTCATGCCAGTCAATAAACCAATGCACCAAGGGAATGCCATTCAAGGTCCGCCTATGAGCAACTGCTCACCCATGAAGAAGACACCCAATGACTCCAACAAACAAGACTCGAGTCGAGAACCAAACAGAAATGGTGATCCAAGTGGCAACAATTAGTTTTATTTTTATATAAAATACTTTTATATGCAAGTATTGATCAACTCAATATCTGCCTGTATTCTATATTTTTAAAACACAGAGTATATTATTATATATACAACAAAAATTGGTAAATTTGTTGGAAATGAACTCCGAAAGTGTAATTTTTTATAAGAAAAAACTTAGTACACTTTGAAGCATTTATGAATATATTTAGTGATAAAAGTTGATATGAGTTAATTATTTAGATTCATAAAACCAATCATTTTTAAAGATTGAAATTCTATTTTTCTAAATTGGTAAGCCTTCAGCTCACAACTGATGCTTGCTACATAATTGTTCATAGACAACTAATAAAGGATTACCATCCTCACATTGTTGTTTCATGCAAATTCTATAATTACAAAATTATATATAAAGTTTTCAATTAATATTGTTTAACTGATCACATATTTTTTAGAACTTTGTAACAGAAGAAGTAAAGTTAGATCTGTTTTTAAATGTTAAACATAAATAGGATTGATTTGGTATAAGTAGTTCCTAAGAGCATTGTCAGTTTTCCTCAATAAATACGATGCAAGAAAATAATTTATTTGCAAAATTGTTAGAAATATCAATTATTTATAAAATTAAAAATACTTGATAAGGATTTTTTCACAAGTCTCTTTTTATTTATTTATATAACATTTTGAAATAATGACATTTGTTAAAACCACCAATAATATTTTTGTATTTACTCTAAGAAATAAGGTATATTAATAAAAAATAAAACAATTTTTGAATATTCACAATAATATATCTATCTTTATCATTTTACATCTTGTAGCTACAGAAATGTACATTTAATTTTTTCATCATTGTTATTATGATGTGGAATGCAACGATCCATTCATTGAAATGTTAGTACATTTTTGTATATTTATACATATATTAAATTAACAATTAAAACATGGATATAATACTTTTCGTGATTTTATAATAATTTGATACTGGAAATAATAGCAAGATACATTATTTACATGTTTTCTTTCTTTGCAGTAGAATATGATGATTTTTATGATAACAATTTCAAACACTTGATCCAATCGATCTTTGCAGAAGAGATTTCATTGGCAGTTGTCAATAAAACTTGTGGCCTCTATATTCATGTGATACAAGTTAAAAAGTCTAACTTTTATACAATGCGGATTAAAAAAAAAATCAACAAAACGATTCATTTAGAAAATTGATATATAGTTATCGATCTTAGCGCGATGTTTTTGAGCCACGCATTCCGATATCCAAACGATGTTACGGCACTCTTGTTCTTTGAGCTTCAAGTAGCTGTAGAAAACTCCAAAGTGGAATTGTTGCAAGAAAGCATTAACATTTAGACGAACCTAAAACAGAATAGCGTGAGTAAAGTCTGCCATCTTCTTACTTGTTAATTACCGAAAATCAAAGTTTGCATTTGTACAATCCTTACCTCACGTTCAAAGAATTTATCCTCCAAAGTTTTGTCTCCAGGATTGTTTCCTGCTCCATCAAAAAGAGCAGCATACTCCTTTAAACGTATTACAATTTGAGAAATCAATTACATGAAACCAGTTGCAATTATGTTAAGCAAGAAAATCTCATTTAGTTTACCGCATAATATTCAGCAACAGCTTTGACTTGCTCATAATCATCAGCACGAGCCAGAGCAGCCAAACCATCAGGGTTCAAGCGTCCACAACGTGGGTACAATTTGGCCCTATCATCTTTTCCTAATTCTGTACCAAATGAGTTGATCGTAATGATAATGGCTCTTCTGTCTGCTTCAAACTGAAAAACAATGATAGATAATTAATTTAAATTTACACTTATTGACAGTAGGTCAAGTAATGCTATGCGTGAACTTACAGCCAAAATTTCGCACATAGTATCAGCAGTTGTGCCACCAATGTCCTCGCAGAATTTGTAAAAAGCTTCCAAATAAGCTTTGTAAAGTGTGTTCCTGATGATCTCAATATTCATCTCATCCAAATCCTGTTCCGAAATGCAATCGACAAAGAAAGGAGCTGCGAAATGACAGCAATTATAGTAGGTCATTCTTTATCTTTATCCACGCAAGGACTGAACAATATTTGTTTAAGCAAACCAACACTCACCAAGTGGTGTATCTACCAAAACAGCATTGTACAATTCGGCAGGCGTAGCAGCAACATGGATAGCTTCCATTTGCTCGAAGCTTCCAAGTGGATGGCACTTGGGGATCAATTCAGAAATGGGACGTTGATGCAACGTTCCAGTAATGAGAAGAATAATATTGTCAATCATGTAGCTGTAAGTAATGAAATCCAGGAACTGGGAAAGCGGCTCCACCGAGTGGTTACGCATATGCTGAAACTCAATCACCAGTTTTTCCCTGAGCTTGTCATCGATCACACTGACCGACAGGGGAGATGGCTCATTGGCCAAGAAACTGCCATAGTCCGTACCAGCCAAGTGAAGCTTCAGATCTGTAAGGAGGAAAACATATACCCGAACATCAGCAACTCCGCTATCCATCAGAAGCTCGATTCAGCTCAAAATAAATACCTTCTAGAGTCTCGCACTGCACGAGATTGAGGTAATCAGTTTGCTGGAGGATTCCGCACTTGAAGCCGCGGCAGAGAGCCTCCAGATAACCACCGTCGATGTTGAACATGCAACCCTTCATCTTGGCTTCTCGTACGGATGGTCCAGAGGAAAGAGAAACTACCTTGTGCACTGAATCTTAGCTCGAATCTCGAGGATTGGGAGACGTCAGATGCTGTCTGACAAAAGGGGCTCGCCCAGTTTTGCGTCTACCCTATTTTCTCACAGCAGCGCGGAGTCAGGAGTCGATCATATGACTAAAGTCTAGCGCATGAAGCTTGCCGCTCATTGGAGAACTTGGCTTGTAGCAGACGCCTTTTTGCGCGAGTTATATTGATCGAGTGGCGCTTCGAGAGCTATCGAATTTGTCTGTGAACAGTCTGAAGTGAGCGTAGGCGCCAAAATTAAAATGGCCTTCTCGGTCTCAATATTTATATCAATAATGCCGTGTTTACTCTGTTTGCTGTTATTTTCTGCCTCGCAAATTGACATTTTTGGTGTAGAAAAAAATGTCGATTTTGTTTAACAAGTTGATCAAAAACTCGTGATGATGGGATTGTTGAACTGCTATATATACTAGCAGTTTCGGCATTAACTTATCAAAAAACGTTCTCCCGCAGCCCGACGTACTCGAAATGCACGTGTGTCCCTCTTGTTAGAGGCAGAGAAGAAGATTGATGAAGAGTGTGCCTGTCAATGAATGCTGCTCCGATTCGTCCAAACACAATCAAAGCACCACGCGACACTAGCCAGTCTTTTCGCGAAGCGCAGTCTACGTGGGCGTAAAGCGCATATGTTGATGTTACATCTGTGCAGCCAAGTTTTTTTACTACTGGAATACTGTTGCCGATTTATATCGTGTAATCAGTTTTATAGTTCCAACTCGACGTAATAATGTTAAAGATCAAACTTTTTTGTACGATGTTTTCTTCAAGAAGATCTAGAAAATATATATCGCAAGGATTTCGCAGATTGTAAACAAACGTTCAATATCAGCATGAATTGAAATGAAGATCATCGAATAATCACTAAACACTTTAATGCATACACATTGTTAACTTCTTTAAAGTGAACGAGAATGATAAACCTCGTTGCAATTTAAAAATATATGTATATCTAATAAAACAATGCATTATGTGATTACGCGGTAGTATATAGTTTGTTTATGACAATACAGCGTACGAATTACTGCAATGCGCATATTTGTGATGTCGTGAACTGTTTCTTCTTCTTCTTCTTCTTCTTCTATTAAGCTGAATTTAGACGTTAACAGTGTGATCTCAAAATGGCTCGGTTATTTATGCAAAAACAATGGATAAATTTAGTCGGCCTCTTTTTATTGATGATTAGTTTAGAAAGTATACAGAAAGGTGATTATTATTTCATTGCATTCGTGTCAATCTAAATATTTTCACTGAAAAAATATGCATAAAAAAATCTTGTTATTATATTCCTACAGTAAGCGGAAACAAGAAAACGGAGAAACCCGAAACATCCACCTCGACATCCACAGCACCAGAGGTAAGGAAGCCTCTCTGCTGCGCCAGATATCAAAGAATGATCGACGTCGGTCATGGTGAGTGCTGTATTTTAAAAATATTTTCACAACATTCCAAAACACCGCGAAATATCTAAAACGGAGAATATAATAATTTTTTCTAAATAAAAAAAAGACTTTCGAAACAATACGAACGTCCTCATTTTGCTCATGCGGTGCAGAAATCTTTGAGGAATTTTAAAGAGTCGGTCAATTGGCAATGTCAAGCTTGATGCAGTGCAATGTCCGGTGCATCATTCAATCCGATTACATTGTCGTGTAAGTAATCGTTATATACCTTGCATATTTCTTGATAGCTTGACGTGATTTGAAACTGGCGCAGTGATTAAAGCATTATGCACTACTATTATTCTATATAACAGATCAAAATTGCGTTAATCATTAAATCAAGTGCAATTTTCCTAATGATTCGCTAAAAAAATAAGGATATTATAACGCTATCTATAGGTTTGCACGAGACCTAGACAAAGCGCCGGTCCACTTCTTGAAAATTCGCACACCCAATATAGTTTTGCCTCGTCTCGTAGTCTTGTATGAAATATACAAAAATCTCTCAATGAAATAATTGTTAATCTGGGTTTTCAGATATTTTTAACGAAGTGCTTATACATATTATAATTATATGAGAATCTCAGAATCATAAATTATTTCCTGGAAATGTAGAACGATATGTTTGCTTTGCTCTATTTTTAGCCTTATTATATCTGGGATTAAAATTTTCGCTTAATGATATAGTTCGTAGAAAATACCTGAAAAGTTAGACTTGCAATTCATGGATTTTCAACCTCATATAAATAATTTATTTACAGAAAGTAGCGCGGTAAAAAAAATTAATATTTTACGGAATTAGAAATATTTATTTTCAAAATTTTCAAGATTCTTGGACAAGACCAATAGTCTCGACACTCCTTTTGGTTAAGAATATTGTAACGTCATCGGAGTGTTTGCAACACTATCAACGGACACTTTGTTGTTCTCCGTTGTTTTTATCTTTAGTAACTCGTAGCGGAAAATCAGTGCGACAACCGTACTATCTGGGGTCGACATTATTTTTATCATTAGCATTATTAATACGATAAACTGATACGCATATGCATTTATCAGGGCAAACAAAATAATCTCTTAAAGTATATGAGCGTATCGTACATCGATTGTCCCTTTCGGAAGTCAAAATAAAAGCGTCGCACCTCCATTCGGGAGTGAGATATGCACTGCCCGTGACTCCGAAAAACAAACAGTGTAATTTTACGAGCGCTTCGATCGAGATGGGAGCGCATAAATCTTCACCGCATTCTTTGCGTGCTCCCACGAGCGCCACCGACGCGACTAAAAATACGCGCGCACTTGATGCAGACTCGGCTATTTTTTGGGATTTGCCGCTTTTTTATTGGTCAACGCACGGGTGGTCCTTGGAATTCAAGAGGAAATGCCGTAAAATGACGTGACCGCCGAGCGTTTGGGTGTCATGCGCTTGTTTACTAAAATTATATTTTAATTTTAATTGTGAAATTCATTATCTTATGTCGTTTCGGTATCTAATATTTTTTCAGGAATATCTGGCGAGCCAATACATATAGACGTTGGTTACTGCAGGAGCTTTTGTCCTCGGCATTTTGTAGACGACCCTGGAGATCTTAGTCGTCCAGCCGTTCAGGTGAAATTTAATCACTCATTAAAATTTATTGTTGGTGATAACGTGCAAAAGTTCTGAAATAGAGTTATCTAAAACGTTAAATCGATCAATTATCGCATTGTATCTGACATTAAAAAGTTATTTTACTTATATATATTTTTTTAAATAATAATGCGAAATAGCTGTTAACGAGGAAATTCTTCAGCTAATTAACGTAAATTGCTTGATGCAGTTTTTCGTACTTCTGGTGACAGCTATAAATTTCCATATAGCCTACACCACGCGCATCCCAAATCTCCGTTCTTACGTGACGGAACTGTGAGAAATCCGGATCGCATAAGCTTAATTTATTTTTCCCAACTATATAGACGTATATACGTATTCTATAGAGGGGATGAACCCTTCGAGTTCCGGTCTTAAATTTCACTAAGAAGTAAATGAAAAGTTACAATCACTTATTGGAATTTTAGGTGTTTTAGATTGTAGCAGTAACATTGTTTTGTTTTCGGTAGGAAAATTATTAAGTATCAACTTATTATCTTCTCATTTATCCTAGGGTCGTAAATAAAAAAAAAATTTCAGCAACAATGCAGATAACTGTAAATCGATGTATGTATACGCGCATATTTTTATTCCAAAGAAAAAAACCGTGAAATTTATTCACTGACATTCTATCACGAGGGCAACCCTTTAAATCATCCGCTATCTCAATGCAAACCAGTCTCTTAGAATTTGCCCAGCAGGATAATATGACTTCCTCCTTCGAGATGCATTCACCAGCTCTTTCTCGCTCCCATAAAGCAACATTTTTTTTATCCAGCAAGAATTTTTTCGTGTCTCTCTTTCTCTCCCTTTGGGACAGCTATTTTCGTACGATTCCAAATTTAACTCGAGCCTGCATGTATTTGCGGCATATCGCGAATACTTTTTCAGCAGACGGGTTATTTATAAACCCACTCTTGGTTATTAATATCTCGAATAGCTCTGTTTTATAAGGTAAATATAAAGTGGAAACGAAGGAATTTCGTTGATGCAAGAGGAATCCTACTGACGTGTTATTGGAGTATAGCTTCGTATATATAATTAATTAGTCACTTTATTTAGACACAAAGTATTAAAATTTAATTGAAACAAAAATAACTCTGCGATTAAAATTGAAAATTCTTCAATATTCTGACGCTCGAATTCCTGTCTTTCAGAAATGTACGCCAAACATGCTCTGCCGTCCGAGAACAGCGAGGCTGGAACGAGTCTCGACAATCGAAGGTGTCAAAACCGTCGAAGTCGTGGAAACGTGCGACTGTTCGACCGGGCACGCCTGTCGCCGAGAGCTTTATTCGCAAGCTCTGCACGTGGGGACGCCCTATCAAGTGGAAATAGACGTGGGCGCCTGCGTTGGATCGTGCAGGAGTGTGTATAATGCAAAAACAGTTTAATAGCGTTCTGAAAACGCTATACCTTTTCTTTACTAACTTTCTTTTCTTTCTCGCTTACAGAATATGGCTGCAGACCGTCAAAGAATACTACGATCAGCGTGCGGGGACCCAATGGTAGTATTTTTGTTTGTTTATTTGGGTAATGTAAAAATAATTGTGCAAAACGACTTCTTTCGTGGAGGGAATTATTTGAGCCTTTTCAGTCGAAATTCTTCATTTCTCTTGTTGACTCTGTTAACGGTGCGGCCCTGAATTTCAAGAAGTTTTATTTTATTCCTCATGCAGTTACCTACC